>JAFVLL020038122.1:0-40116 GCA_021397915.2 Tor tambroides
TATATATATATATATATATATATATATATATATATATATATATATATATATATATTTGCAGTGTGAAGCAGTGTGTTAAAAACAAATAAAAGATACATGTACATACATACATTATGTATGCATTAGGGCTGTCAATCAATTAAAAAATTTAATCGCGATTAATCGCATGATTGTCATGAGTTAACTCGCGATTAATCGCAAATTAATCGCACATTTTTATTTGCTCTAAATGTACCTTAAATTAATACTTTTCAAGTTTTTAATACTCTAATCAACATGGGCATGGACAAATATGGATGCTTTATGCAAAATGTATGTTTATTATTATTGAAACCATAGTCAACATAGAGCATGAAGACTAGACATGTTTCAAAGGATGTTTCATAGATGTTTCTCAAAGAACATGCTCATGTCTATTAGACACATGAAAAAAAGAAATACCAGGTTCCCATTAGTTCTCTTTCTTTGCACTGAGCAATTTACTTACACAAACCTGTTTACATTTTTGCACGACAGGGCAGCTCACTTCTTCTGAACATGCAAAATGTACATTTATTATTTATTATATTTGTTTCCCTCTCTGTGCCCACATACTGTATTTTGATGCAGCTAAATTCTCAATAAAACTGTTTTCATTGATATATTTTACTGTTTCTGTTGTCAGACAACGGAATGAATATGAAATAGTGATTGAAACGTGACCCATTAAGACTGCATAAAAAAGCTCTCCCTTCCAAGATGTTAATCTGCACAAAAATCCTGATAATCGAGCCGTCGTCTGATGAAATCAAATACACATAAGATAATGACAATAGCTGTGCTGTGATTTCAGCTATACTTGCATGTAAAATTAGAGAAACAACATAATATCTGTGTTTAACTGAAAGCGCTGCTCCTCTCCGCCGCTCTCTGAACAGAAACTGAGCAGATGCACAGAGAGAGAGAGAGAGAGAGTGAGAGAGAGAGAGAGGTGCGCGCGCTGGGAAAGCAAGACCTCAGTACCGGTGATTCTCAGAAACTAAATAAGGTTTGGGCGCTTTTTTGAAGGGAATTAAAGTCGCTAAAGGGGTCTGCGATGTCGCTAAATTGGCAACACTGTGCCTCTCCAATTCTCCAACTACGGGTTAGGCCACGGGTCAAACAGAAAATGTGCGCTGCGTTAATCGCACATTAATAAAATTAGTGCCGTTAAAATGAATTTGCGTTAACGCGTTAACTTTGACAGCACTAGTATGTATGTATGCATGTACATGTATCTTTTATTTGTTTTTAACACACTGCAAATAAAAATAAACAAAAATAAATAAAAGGCATATTTTTATATTTTGTGGTTTCTGCAGTTGCTGAATTTTTTTTCTTTTTAAATCTTACATTTAAGATTTTATTAATTTCCATGACTATCCAGATCTAGAAATCATACATTGAAAATGACCTCATACAGTATATCCAGGTTTACTGTCTGTGAGAACCTTGGTTCATAAAGATTATAAAAATTAAACTTCGTGAAGGAACAAATTAGAAATACAATGTAGTCTTATTTATTATTATTTTTTAAATGTTTTAGCCTATTTTAAGACTTTTGTCATTAAAATGCTACCTGTGTAGGCTTTGTGACAGAGTACTACTTTTCTAGCCTTTTTGTTTATATTAGTAGTTTTCTAACTGAATATTATGTGTCTTTGCCTTCCCTGATCTTTTTAAAATTCAGGATCATAAGGTGATGTTTTACCAGTTGGCCTTTCTAAATGCTTTTCATGCTTTACATTCTTCAGCTTTCTGGGTTTCTGCGCATGAAATTGGACATTAGTATGTGCATGGGTCTGCAAGCTAATATGCATGAGGCTTTCTGTGTAAAAAAAAATATATATATTTTTTTTTGTAAGGGGTTCTTGTAGTTATGGGTATCAGACACCGTTTATGCTCTATTGTGGTCAGAGTGGTGTGATCTGCTTTGTCATCAGACTGCAGATTATCAGTTTGTCAGTCACTTAAAGGCATAGTTTGCCAAAAAATAACAATTCTGTCATCATTTACTCACCATTGTATCCTTTAAATGCAAAAAGGAATTTTTGAAGAATGTTTATGTTGCTCTTTTCAATGCAACAGCAACATAAAGCTTTCCTCAAACAGAAAATCATTCAAGTTTACAACAAAAGTTAATTAATTGATGACAGCATTATATGTTTTTTTTTTTGGAATATGACTGTAAGAGAGAGTCAAAAAAGGAAGTGCTGGCACACTCTGACCCTCAAGTGTGGTTTGTTTTCTTTTCCTCCTTTCTTCAATCAGAGATCTAGATCTGTTTATGGCCCTCCAGTATACATTTCTGATCTCTGATTATAGCTGCAGTGCTGTTGCCTTTTCTTCTCAGGCACTTGCAGTATGGTTAGTGTTGTGTGTCTTGATGGTCTGTTGTTTCTGTAGCACGGGAAAGTGGGTGCCCTGAAGGACCCTTTGCTGGATGACCTGGGAGATTTCAACAGGATGGTGGTGGCCATGAAGAAAATCGGCCTGGATGATACAGAGAAGCTCAATCTGTTCAGAGTGGTGGCTGGCGTCCTTCATCTCGGCAATATCGACTTCGAAGAGACAGGAAGCACCTCTGGTAGCCATTCATATAGCACCTGTAGAAAAAATACCTTCATGAAAATTCATCAAAGATTTAATGTCCTAACCCAGTGTGATGTGACAAGTTTCAAGCATAAAGTAATTTTGCATCCTGCATAAAGTGACAATCTCAACCATTTAGAACATATTTGATGTTTAATATGCAACTAGTGAGATTTCACTCCATTGGAATAAAGCAGAGCTAGAAATCAAACGGCCGATAAAATGTTGTGTCGGTTGCAATTATGCCTGTTAGTACAAAAAGGAGATCGGATTTATCGCTTGTTGCTTTGTCATGTCATGCTTGGTTTAGAAATATTCAGTTTCTTTCAGGATAAGAGACTTCAAAATACAACCAATTTTACATTCATACAGAATTTTCACCATCTGCGTTCAGTCAGGGAAGAAATATTCACTGATGTCTGAAGTGTTATTTTATTATTTTCCGAGCTCATGCACATGTGCTGATGTTCTCCTCATTAAAGACCCTCACACACACCACACCCACCCTTCCTCCAACTCAAAAGTCCTCATTAGAGAGCTGCTGTGGGGGTAACGGGGCTCTTTCTAGTGTTGCCAGACTTGCATCCAGGATTTGTTTTCCTCTTCTGAAGAAGGTACAACACCTTTTACTGCTCTGGCCTGCTCCATTTCTCTGCTCACAATGGAGCTGCTAGCCTGAGATACCTTTCAGCTGGAAAACACAGAGCCTAATGTTACAGAGGTCTTGCAGGAGACCTGAAGACTATTATATATGAGCACATATTTTTGAAAAGGGCTGAGATATGATAGGAGATTGAAGGAGTGTGCTTTTATAGATTTATTTTTGTTTAGCACACTTTTAGCTCTTAGAAAGCACTGATGAGTCCAAGGCATGACAACTTCATTTTTTTGTATCTATTTATTTTAATCTTCTGTTAGGAACATATTTTTAATATATAAATTAAAATTCTTCTACATTTTTTGGAGGCATAAATAGAAAAATGGCACAGTGATACAACTCTCCTGATATGAAGAAAAAAAAAACATCATTAAAAGAATGAAATTCCTGTAAAGGAAATCTTTTTTAAGTAGTTTGGCATAATCTTTTATTATGTGGAGAAAAATAATATTTTATTGTAGGGGGAAAAACAGTGAAATGGTTTTATATAAAATATAATATTGAAAAAACCTGAAATTCCTGTTATGAGATCAAACTGCAGAAACATGGAGCTGAAATAAAATAAAATAAAATAAAATGAAACAAAATAAAAACAATATAATATCATAGAGGACTTATGTGGACTGACATGTCTGTGTCAAAATCAATTCTTAAAATATCAGATATTTTGACCTTGTAGGAAATGACAAGGTTAGTCCAGCTTTTAGAATATCATGTGTTACAAATGATACAATTTTTTTATATATATATATATATATATATAATATATATACTTAAATTATATTTAAAACCTTTTTGGAACATAGCAATTAAGATGTGTACTCTCATGTATTCAGAATATTGTGGATATAAATGTTAATATTTTTTTTTAACCAAATGAAACCAACATAAATGCAGCAACAAAATCAAATCATTTGTCTTAGACAGTGTATAATTGACATATTTTGATCGGATTATTCATCAGGGGAATAGGTCATTAACAGCTTCGAAAACATCAGTACATTGAAACATTTAGAAAGCTCTGCTGTCTAGATGCAGCATAAGAAACATGATGAGCCACAGTTTAAAGATGACCATTAAAAATCTGCATCTGCTCTCAGGTGGCTGCATTCTGAAGAACCAGACCAGTCAGACTCTGGAATACTGCGCCGAGCTCCTTGGCCTGGACCAGGACGACCTGAGAGTCAGCCTCACCACCAGGGTCATGCTCACCACTTCAGGGGGCGCCAAAGGCACAGTCATCAAGTGAGTGACCCCACATGTTTACCTTAACATCTGCTCAGCCACTGACCCTCCGATTTTGTTTTATTTCTCTGTTAGCGTCCAAATGATGATCAAAAGATGACCAAAAAGTCACCACAGATCCCCGCTTGGTATTTAATGCACTGTCCTCACTTCTCAATCTTCCCCGTAATGTGAAACGTCTTCTAGTATTACATTTCATCATTTCACCCCATTCGCATTCGCATAACTGTTAAATGAATCCTTCAGTCGCCCGCTCACAGACGAGAGGAGAGCTGAAAATAGCTAATCGCAGCTTTTCCATTAGAGATATGGTCAGTATAATCAAATGTGGCATAGGCTAAATTGGCTGAGGGGCCGTAATAGCCGTCGAGTTGCCATCCAAAGTCTTCTGCATTTAAACGGACGTATTTCTTTTTATTGATTACGTAAGAGAGAAGGCCTGAGGTATCAAGCCGTTTTTTCCACACCGCTCCACTATTGGTTAAAGATAAGACTCAGGTTTGCAATTTTGTGAAACAAAAGCCCAGTTCTTCTCAGCTTTCGCCATGCAAAACCCACAGTCCAATTACTGCACACGGCAGTTGTCGAAGGCGAGAGGAATTGGAAAAACTCGATTGCCTCGATTGAATCGTACGCTCCGTTCTTCGTCGCCCAGGTGGGGTTTTATATTCTGCGCCGTCTGAATGATAGGCCAGCGCTCGGTGGATTAATATTTAACCGAGCACAGATGCTGGACTGGGAGTGTTTGCACTGCATGAATAATGGATATTTGTCTGAGGGAGTGGCCTGAGGTCTTTTAGGTGTGATGAGAATCAGAGTCGCAAGAGGTTTCGCTGCCCTCCTCATTTGACTGCGAACAGATGCGCAACCACGTACATATGCAATATGCGTTTTATGGAAAATTATGGAGACTGTATTCAAACAAGGCTACAATGACCCTTGCATTTCAAACCGCTAGACACCGGAGAGGGCAGCAGCTTGTGCCTGACAGAGCTTCATTTCAGAGGCGTATTGTGATTTTTAATCTGTTTAAATCTGTTAAACGCAACAAAGCAGGTGACATTGAGAAGGAAGAGTGCAGCAGCCCCTCGACACAAGGGAATACACTAATAGCATAAAAGCGAGTTAATGAAAAGCAATCTCGCAGACTCGAGATCGTAGAGATTATTGTGAGCCAGGTCCAGCTTTTATTAACTGTGCAGGCAATAAGAGTCACACAGCAGGTATTCCCACAGCGAGACGGCGCCATCGAGAGAGCAAGAAGGTTTTATCATCCAGTTCTGGAGTTTCAGTTCACCGGTATCCGTACGCCTCCTGAGGATAGTGGGGAGCTGTTGTGTCTTGTGATTATGAGCTGCTTTGCTTTAACAGGCGTGTGTTATAGAGATTTATTGTGTTTTTATGTAATTTCGCTGGGCTTCTGCATTTCAAGCCCTTTAAGCTTCACCGGGATTTCAAGTGCTGTTTGTTTTGCGTATATACATTTATCAAAGTTCCCGCTGCAAAATAAGTATGAATGGAACCTTTTCCCTGTACTGTTTTCAGTTTAATTATGTAATTAATCTGCAGGAGGACCATTTATTCGGTTTTTATACACCTGATGAACAACAAAGCAGAAAAATAGGACGTTGGAATTGACGTTTTTTGCGTTAAAAGTAGACTAAGCCTTTTAGATCCAGTTATTTGCATACTATATACATATTTTCTTGTGTAGTTTTAGGAGTCGTGGTCTTTATGGAACTCAAAAAAACAAACAAAAAAAAAACAACAACTCGCTTTCACTACTAAGTTTACCTTTGTCCTAGTAAATACAAGTGCCCCCTCAAAAACACTAATTTTCTCTCATATGTCGTTACCAAACAATTTAACCGATGCTTAAATTTTATGCTGTAAAGGCCGTAATTATATTCGTTTGTCCTCTGTATAACTGTAGAAACACACCATTGTCAGGTCAAATAAAGTCAGAGGAGATTATTCAGCAGCCTTGAGTGTTTGCAATCATAATGGAATTGAGAGGAAAATAAATTAAATTTTGACTCAAAATTATTTCTCGTTGGCGTTCTGCTTTCCCCTAAAGTGTTTTTACGCATTTTGCTTAGAGTGGTAAAACAGCAGTGTCTTAAGAGTGCAAAGTTGGACGGAGTAAAACAGAATGGACATGTATTGATGACGCAGCATTAGCAGAAGCCCTGGCCCAGATTTTGACTCCTCCTGTCCCACTTTGCTCCTCTCCAGGGTGCCTCTGAAGGTGGAACAGGCCAACAATGCCCGTGATGCCCTCGCCAAAACCATTTACAGCCGACTCTTTGATCATGTGGTCAAACGGGTCAACCAGTGCTTCCCCTTTGATACGTCCTCCAACTTCATCGGCGTGCTGGACATCGCTGGCTTTGGTGAGCCCAAGCGATAGCCACAATGGATGGGTCACGTTGGCTTAACACTGAATGTCCTCATTTACCTGTTTTCAGTGGCTCTTACATTTTCAAACAAAGATGCATATGAGAAATGAGTCTAATTTTCTACACATAACCTAGTCTAATTTTCATCAGCTTAACTAATTGAATGATATTTTTAAATTAAATGAATTTCAGAATTTCTTGGTATTTGAATTTGTTAATTTGATTAGACAAATAGAAGTAGTGCAGAATCTTAAATATTTATTATTTCTTTAATATTTTAATGATTATTAGTCTTAATTAAACTATTAAAATATTAAAACACTATTTATATAAACCTTTTTTTATGATTTTCAGTGGGGTCTCAGATTTTTCCACTCAAGATGTCAAAACTGTTTGTCAACAGTTGATGCATATATCCTAGTATAATAATGTAATAATGAAGATGTCAAGAAAATACAGAAATGCACTTACTATCTAACTATAATAATATAAAATAGGGAAAAATGATAACAAATAAAGATAAAGTAATGCACTTGCAATTAAAGCCTGCAATACAGTAGACATCGATGGGGTAAGCGTATTTCCATTGTAAGTGCATAACTAATTTTTTTGGGTCTTTATAAACTGAAATTGATTTACCATGGTATTTGACAGCAACCGATGCTGTCTGTCGATAGAGGTTAACTTGTATGTAACCTGGAATATTCCTTAAACTTTAAAATAAGCTCAGTGTGGGATATGACTCATTGAATATATAGAAGATGAAATGATTCACTAGCTATTAGCCTGTCTTATGCAGAAATAAGGTTGAGAATATGCTGTAGGATTAACGATAATTGGCTCTCACTAACAGTGTCTCTGTAATAGTGTAACTGTTAAATGCATTTAGAGATATACCTAGCACATGAATCATAAAATGCTTTTTTTATATTCCTGTTCAGAGTATTTTGAGCACAACAGCTTCGAGCAGTTCTGCATCAACTATTGTAACGAAAAGCTGCAGCAGTTTTTTAATGAACGCATACTGAAAGAGGTGAGTCATCATGTTATTGGGATTTTCAGTATTGATCTGTGACTCATAGCTATGCCCTTCTTAAAACTGATCCATGAAGCCATTTCATCTTTCATTGCAAGCACACAACTGTTCCGATTTAACGATTCCAGTTTAACTTCTTTTGAGACGTTCTTGTTCCAGTAGATTAAGTTAAGCATTTTCCCACTTTCACCAAAAACGATGCTCTTATCTTGTGTTATTTTTTTTTTCTTCCCAGGAGCAAGAGCTGTATCAGAAAGAAGGCCTGGGAGTGAATGAAGTTCATTATGTTGATAATCAGGACTGCATAGGTCAGTGTCCCTTTGGCTGTGAATAATAATGACCTTCCTCCATTCCATTCATTACGGGATGCACTATGGCCCATAGACGCTAACTTAAATATAATGAAGTCCTCCGCATGTGGAAACGCTAAGGTCTCTAAACCCAATGTGCTACAGCGCAAATGTAATTTCTTCTCAAATTATGACCTTCAAAGGTCAAAAACACGTTCCCAGACGACAACATGTTTATTTGTATACATCACCATGTCTGTTACTCTCTGGACAAAACATGCCGAAGATGAATATTCCAGCAGAAATCCATACTGAGTGCCTGAGATAACACTGGAATGAATCCTGGGAGGAAACTCTCTCACACTCGAACTCTCTGGAGAGGGTTTAGGAGATAAGATGAAGAGCTTGCACTGTTTTAGTTTTTTGATGCCGGCTTGAGCAGTGCGATCTGACCCAAATCACCCTGTCAGAACAGAAAGTCAGTTCAATTTCAGGACACACGGTGAAATCTTTACCCGGTTCACTGAATGCAAATACCATCACCAGACCGAACTGTGCTGTCTGGAGGTGTCAGAACCAATGCCTTTTATCTTTTTAGTCGGCCTGTGTTTTAACCCCTAACGACTTATCGAAGATCTTCATGCATTGCAAAAGAAACCACCGCTTTTTTGCCCAAGCTGTCAAATCTTAACGGCTTGTGCGAGTTTGCACAGTGTGCAGGTGGCTTAACATAACAGCTCGCCTCTGATGAGGCGCAAAAAGTACGCACACAACACCTGCATCGCAGATGTCACTTCTTTTCCGAAGGGAAAGACTTGCTTTCCTTTCGCCAGCTCTGCTTTTCCTAATTCTCTCGATAGCGATGCAACATATGTCCTTGTGACTTCCAAATGGACGCATAGGTCCTTTCCCTGCATGTCTCCTCATCAATCACCTCACATTTATACTCGGGTGTCTGCTCATGCAAATACATGACTGCGCTTGTGTCTGCACCTCTCTCACCTGCGCACGTCTCAAATGAATTATGCATATGACGGATGCCTTTGCACTGATTATCAAAAAGGTCTATGTGTGCCTACAGACTTTGCATTCGTCCATTAAACTTGCTGAGTTCTACTTCACTTTGTATAATACCTTCTGCGGGAGGATTGAATATATTAATTTACTATTCAACTCGAATTCATTCACATGAAAAGTTTCTGTCGTCAGCCCCAAACTTCTCTCTGTGACTTTATTGCTTTGCAGATCTGGTTGAGGCAAAGTTGGTGGGTATCTTGGATATTCTGGATGAGGAGAATCGTCTTCCCCAGCCCAGTGATCAGCACTTTGCAGAGGCGGTTCACAGCAAGCACAAAGATCACTTCCGTCTCACTGTAAGATATGGTTTGGTTCTTTCCAGCAGCCACTAGAGTTTAGCAAAGAAAAGCTTAAGCTACCAGCCTACAGGAGTAGTTTATAGTTTATCCTTAGTTCTGGACCACAGTCAGTTTTTTCACTTTCTGCATTTTCATCTGACCTTCAGTGTCATCATGTAGATATCTTAAGGGACTGATAAACAGTAGCCTAATATTTAGAGGAAGATGGAGTTAGAAGCCCTTCCAACTTTAATTTTCCTCTTGACTTTAGATGTCACTAAATCTCATCTCAGCATATTTATTAATGCACTTATTCATCTTGAGCATCAATATTTGAAATCTATTCTATCTGTAGAATTTCGAGTGCAAATGTAATTCATTTAGACTTGAATTGTTAAAATATATATTGTGTTTTGATTTGAAGTGAAAAGTTAAAGTTAGATTTTTAATCATTTATTAGATGTACACCCTCATTATTCATCATGACCTATAGGCTAATTGAAAATATTGGTCTGTATTCATAAAATTATACAGTGTATTTCATATATATCTTTTTGTCTGTGATTCATTTGATTTGTCATTATTTAATATTCAATTAAATTGTCAAAATGCATACATCTACTTAGAATGTTTGATTTAGTATCTCACTTTACTGACACTTTAAAAAAAAGAGGAAATCATAAAAATATGTATTTAACATATTATGTAAAAATCAGATGACCGTTGTGAAACATTTACATAAGGGGGGTCGTTTTGCCCTAGATAGGGAGTCATCTTACACCAGTAGATGGGAAAGATGGCCCCTTTTCATGATTTTCAATTTGTGTTATAAGAATTAAATTAGAGACGAAAACATCAAAGTAGGCACACCACAGCTCCAGAGAGATAGAAGTATTTAATTATGTTCTCACCACAGGTGACGTTTCGAGCTTAAACGCTCTTCATCAGACAATGAACATACATGATAACGCCCTTATATACATAACACTAAATCACATGATTCCCCACATTACCACAAAAAAAGGGCAAAAAGCAAATCACATAAAGGTGAAAACAGCAATAAATTACAAACACCAAATACATTTCACTAAATACCTGACTGCAAAACATTCAAAATTAAACCAAAGAAAAAATGCAAAAAATACATCCAAGACAAAACATAGAAAATATAATATAACATGTGGTCAATCTTACCATTTAAATCTTTATAATAATGAAAGAAAAGGGCAAATATCAAAATCTTCATTGAGACCATTAGGAGATAATGTATTCAAAGTATATATCCAATATGCTTCACGAGTGCTTTAAGAGTAGATTGTTAATATCACTAGTATCAATAAGAATTAAATTAGCAATTATTTCCATTGATTTCCCTTAATAATATATTGGATGACGCATCATTATTCTGTATGCTAATGCATTTGTAAATATGTTACAATTTAGTATTAAATTCACACTGTTCTTAAGGGAGGCATCTTCCCCTATCTTGCTGAATATTTCCGCATTGCTTATTATAACAAAAATGTCTTAGTACTATAATTAAATTCTACATTAAACTAACTGTAAGCTACAAATATGCATACACTTCTTGGCATTATATTAGGCTACTGAAACCTGGAAGGAATTAATGTGCTTATGTTGCAATGCATAATTAGGCTACATTTTTTTTTTAATGTGAAATGTTATTTGTTACTTTATTTCTTTTGATTTATGGGGTTAAATATGACCTGGGCATTCCATGACAGTTTTTTTTATGTGATTTACCCTGACATTCCATCAATGTCAAGACCCAAATATGAAGGAAGTCATAAAAATACAGCTGCAAAGATGGATTTTGCTGAAAGTTTAATTCTGTGTGGGCTGATTTTTCAGGTGCCCAGGAAGTCAAAGCTTACAATCCACCGGAATTTGAGAGATGATGAAGGTTTCATCATAAGACATTTTGCTGGCGCCGTGTGCTATGAGACTGTAAGGTCCCAATTCACTCAGTTCATTCTGAATCCTTTTATGTATGGAAACCATCTTATTGTTTTAGTTCTGTAACGTGACAATGTTTAACATAAGTTAATTAATTTCTGCCACACTGTAAAAACAAATGGGGCCTTGGGGGAATCCCTTTGGTAAAGTTGTTGGTTTTTTTGTGAGGTTGACTTTGTGTTTATTTCTATGTCCTGTGGGTTTTTGTGTGTGTGTGTGTGTGGTGTATGTGTGTGAGCAGACCCAGTTTGTGGAGAAGAATAATGACGCCCTCCACATGTCTTTGGAGAGCCTGGTGTGCGAGTCGAAGGACAAGTTTGTCCGGGATCTCTTTGAGAACAACTCCAATTCCAAGGACTCAAAGCAGAAGGCTGGCAAACTTAGCTTTATCAGTGTGGGAAACAAATTCAAGGTGAATCTGTCCTTTTGCTTTTAACAACTTATTCTCCTGATAGCCAGGAAACACATTTTGTCAAAGGTGTTAACAGGCCTAAAGATATGACCAAAAAAAAAAGTAAGCTCTCAAGACTGCTGGCTTTTCAAAGATTAGGAGTTCCTCAAGGCTTTGTCTTTAGACCGCTGTAGATTTTGTTTGTGGGGCTAGATATTCATTAAGTTGTTTTCTTTTTGTTCCTCTTGATAGTTGTAGGTTTTAAAAGCTTTTGTGAGAGACATTTTACCTCTTACGTGGTGATCTAATTCCTTTCCTTCTAACTTTTGCCCTTTTTCCATCCTCCTCTCAGACCTTCTCCTGTTTCTTCAGCCTTTCCCTGTGAAAAGTTCTGGGGCTGAAATAAATATGTAAAGAGAAACAAGGAAAAAAGTGAAAAAACTGAAGCTTTTGTAGGGTAAGCCTGGCTGAAATATTCAGTGCCAGCACCACAGGGTAACCTGCAACCTCATAAACAAATGCAGATCTTAGTTTTCTCCCACCCTTCTCCTCGAGCCTCTTTCACCCACTTGGTCCATTGCCATGTCTTTGTGCGAATGTGGCTGCCACATTTTTGGTCTCTGTTGTAGTTTTGTCATGAAATCATACACAAGGAATTTAAACTTTAACAGAACCTTCATTGTAAACACATCACCATGTCTTTTATGTCACCATTATATACTGAATTTCTAAAAAAGATCTTCATAGTTGGTCCAATCACTGGCATAATGCATGTCTGTTACTTCCTGTATGGGTCGAAATATGTGATACCATTTGCATGGCAGCACAACTCTACAACCGTGTGTGTAAACAGATTTTTTATGAAAAGATACTCTCAATTAAAATGTACAGGACTCACTCTCACATTTCATTTCTGATTAACTTTCATAGACCCAACTGAACCTTCTACTGGAAAAGCTACGGAGTACGGTGAGTAATGTGTTATTTATTCATTTTAAAAACGTTGGCCACTTGTTTTGGTTATTACTGAGTGTGTCTAATGCATGCCGCAAACCAGGCGGCGCAGCAAATGATGCAACGTGACAGTTGCTGATTTATGGCACTGGTAAATGGCACATTAAAATGAACAAAATGTGCTTGTTTGCTTTGCATGTCAAGAAGACGGTATCTTCCTGTCTTAGTAGGCCGTTCTTGTCCAGAGTATGCTGTATGGACCCTTTTCACAAACTGTGATGATGCAAAAAAAAGTTTGCTAGATTTTTAAAAAGTTTTTTATTTCTTATTCTGTTAAATAATTGAATGCATATTTTGAACACTTTGTTATATTATCCTGCCATTAAATAACAAAAAAAAATGCATTCATTTATTTTAAAGTGGCAGTAAAGATGGATATATATGTAATAAGAAACACTCATTTATTGAGCATCAAAGCAGCATATTAAAATGATTTCGGAAGAATCATGTGACACTGTAAGCTGGAGTAATGACTGTTGAAAATTTAGCTTTGTTCACAGGAATAAACCTAATTTTAAAATGTATTAAATTAAAAAACAGTTATTTTAAATTGTAATAATATTTCACAATATTACTGTTGTACTGCATTTTTCATTAAATAAATGCAGCCCTGGTGAGCATAAGAGACTTATGAACACAAAACTGTAGTTTATATGTAGTTTCAAACCCACATATGTGAAAACAGTCCAATGTAGACTAAATCCTATGCCATTTAGTCAAAGGTCTTGACATGCTGACTATAAATAATATTGTTTGTTCTCTGTTAAACTCTAATAACTTCTCATGTGTATGTGTTGAAAAGGGCTCTAGTTTTATCCGTTGTGTGAAGCCCAATCTGAAGATGGTGAGCCACCAGTTTGAAGGAGCTCAGATTCTGTCTCAGCTTCAATGCTCAGGTATGTATATGATTATATAGGTGTTTTTTATATTATTTTTTTTTAAGTTCCCAATTCATCTCACAGCACTTGTGGTAATGCTTCAAATATTTCAATTTAAGAAAACCCATCACAAATACACAGCGCTCATCAGTCGCAAGCTCCCTTTTAAAACAAATCCCGATATTGCCTATGGAGCAGCCATATTAAATGTGAGCTCCACTGATTTTTCATTATCTTTTGGAGGTGGCGTTACCACAAGAGTGTTTTGAAGGTTGGTGTTATTGTGTTTTGTAGGCTGTTAGCAAAGTTTTAGAAATAAACTTTCAGGCAAGAGATATAAGGAAAGTATATCCTAGGAACTGCGCTGGTATCTCGATTTGCCAAATAGTTTGATGCTTTAGACCTTTGGTGACTAGTCATGCACCACATGAGATAAATGTAGACTCTTCAACTACAGTACTTGCCTACTAGCAAATAAGTACTATTTGGTAAGTACTAAGTGTCCTAGTTTATACTCCTGTAAGCTCATTCTGTGAGTTTTGTTGACAAAGGCAAGTGTTCAGGTACAGGTTGAGTGCACATTACAAAGAATAAGATGTTGAATCTTCCTTTAAACGTGGTTAACGCTTCAGCTCCAGGCTTTAATGCAGCAAATCCTGTATCTTCACTGGCTACATGATCTGTACTTCTCTTCTCCTCTCAGGCATGGTATCAGTGCTGGACCTGATGCAGGGTGGCTTCCCCTCTCGAGCTCCGTTTCACGAGCTTTACAACATGTACAAGCAGTACATGCCCAACAAGCTCACAAGGCTTGATCCTCGACTCTTTTGCAAAGTAAACCTCTATTGTTTATTTTTATCTTGATCATTGCTTCTAAAATGAATAGCTTATTCTATTCTTATTGTTATTCACCTGATGTGTACTGTACGTAATTAGGATTAGTATGATAGATGGTGGCTAGCTGGATTATTTTTAGAAAAAACGACATGACCTTTCATATCCATGTGCCAAAGCACGCACAGAGTAATCCCTCATTGATTTCCATGATAAATGATAGAGGTTTATCATTGGTAGTTACAGATACATTTGAAAGTCAAATTACATTTTAATCATACACCCATGGTTAAATATAAAGTATTTACTTCATCACAAAATCTACAATTAGATTCCACACGAATACAGTATATGATTAGGCTGCAATTAATGATTGATTGCAATTATTGAAAATTACTTCTTTATTCTGATGATCATGCTTGTAATGCAATGTCTAGTCTCAAGAGTATAATCAAGGTTTAACAATAAGTGCTTTTTTCCTGCTGTCTCTGTCAGGCCTTGATTTTGGGTTTTCACTGAAGCATATTTTAGGAGCATTTTTAATATCTGGTCTTTTAAATGTTGTTTTTCCCCAAAAACTATTTACAACAATTTATGTTTTTCATTTGCAATAACAGCTGGAAATTTTACCACTATAATGTAACGGCTACAAACTTCATAACACTTTAGCTGGGAAGTGGTATAAGTTGCAAAACATTATTGGTTGTGTTACGGTGTTGTCATTTGGTGTTTTTGAAAGGTTTTCAGTGACAAATCTTAATTATGTCTTGAATCAATGAAAAGGAAAAAATCTTTTAAAAGACTAGTTTAAAATTCTTCGAAATGTGTTACTTAGATAATGAAAAATCATGCCTTTAGATTTTCATTTAAGCATTTTTAGGAGCATGTTTGTTTTATAAATGTACTTTTTCATGAAATGTTGTTTTTTCCACCAAAAAACTGTTTACAATAATTTATGTTTTTCATTTGCAGTACCAGCTGGAAATTTAACCACTATAATGTAACTCTTTGACAGCTACAAACTTCATAAACACTTCAGCTGCAAAGTGGCAGAAGTCTGAAAACATTACTGACTTGTTTATTGTTTTCAAATCATTCTGATTCTAACTCACAAGTCACTCTAGCAATAATGTTCAAAGCAGTGCAGAAAACCAAATGTTTAAGTTTCCAAGACATAAAAACATCACACATAACATAATTGAAATGGAAGAGCATAAGCACAGGCCCAAGGCCATCATGCTATTCTTGTTGATCTCTGATAGACATTACACATTCCAATGTCTGATTATATTGTCTCCTTCTGCAGGCTCTGTTTAAAGCACTTGGCCTCAACGAGAACGATTACAAGTTTGGCTTGACCAGGGTTTTCTTCCGCCCCGGGAAGGTGATAATTTCTTATGATATTTCTCATGAGGGTTGGAATAATACAAGACTGTTAAAACCGCTATACTGTTTCATTAAGGTGGCGCACATGGGAACCTCGTAAATGCAGCTATATAAATCCTAACGTGTGTCTGTGTTTGCCTCAGTTTGCAGAGTTTGACCAGATCATGAAGTCTGATCCGGAGCACCTGGCTGAGCTTGTAAAACGGGTCAATAAGTGGCTGGTGTGCAGCCGCTGGAAAAAGGTCCAGTGGTGCACACTGTCAGTTATTAAATGTACGTCACCCTTCATAACCTCAGTAAACTGCCTTTCATAAAAGCAATTAGAAGCATCCCACGCCCTCCCATTCACCTTTGCAGTGTTACAGTTTGATACTGTTGATGAGTAAGCATGTTTTTCCTCTTTCTTTAACTTGGCACAGTGAGGAACAAAATGAGCTTCAGGGCCAGTGCCTGCATAAAGATTCAGAAGACTGTTCGCATGTGGCTGTGCAAAAGAAGACATAAGCCTCGGTATGTACACACACCAGCGCGCCTCTATTAGTGACCGTGATTGCTCATGCATTGCAAACTCAGTGTGAGGATCTGTTTTCCAACACTTATGTCAGTGTGGTGTCACTGTGTTGTTTGCATCTGTTTGGTGTTTTTGAAAAGCTGTCAGTGACAGATCTGAATTATGTATTGGATCAATGAAAAATCTTAGAATTCTTAGTAATCTATTCTTTGTATTCAGGATTGTTTCATATGGTTTTGAAAAGATTTTATATTTTTTTCCAAGAAAAATCTACCGTATTTTTTTTGCTGAAGGCCATCCAAGATGTAGACAAGTTTCTGTTTCTTCATCGATTTGGAGAAATTTAGCATTATATTACTTGCTCACCAGTGGATCCACTGCAGTGAATGGGTGCCGTCAGAATGAGAGTCCAGACAGCTGATAAAAACATCACTATAATCCAGTCTATCAGTTAACCTGTTAACCTGCACCCCCCCCCCTCCATTTTGGGACTCACAGCTGAAAATGACCTACCTAACAAAATGTTAACAGTTCCTGACAACAGTGTGCCTTTGGAAATTGGTGTCTTTGGAAAGAAGACCCTTTGGGCTTTACTATCCATCATCCAGAGTTGATAATGCTCAAAACGATAAAAAGTTATAGACACCGAAGTGCCTTAAAAAAATTATACTACACTGAATGTTTTTTATTTCATATACAAATACATGAAATAAGTCCTGGAGCAAGAAGATACCATGAAAAATGAGATTCCTGCAAACATTTTTCTGAGACTATTTCTAGTCCCCCCCCCCCCCCCCACCCATTGTAGCCAACAAATGTATTGAAGGGTTCTACAAAATATTTTAATCATTATACACACCATAGTTTTTCAATTATAAAATAATAGGCAGAATCTTGGGCATTGTATAAGTGATTTATTTGAGCACTAGAAAAATACAATAAGAATAATTTTTGAGTAATAAAAAGAAAAATAGAAAAAAAAAAATTAGCTTTGTATGTCAAGTACATACTCTGATTAGCAGCCATACAGCATTCACAATGATTGCTGGACAGACAGTCAGTAATCACACGATGATGTGCGTTCATACAGATGGTAATCATACAGATAGCCAGCAATATAGTCAATAATCACAATCTAATGGTCGTTCATATAGACCGCATTCACACTGATAGCTGTCAATACAGTCAGTAATCACACGCTGATTATCAGTCATACAGATGGTAATCATACAGATACAGCCACATTCCCCACAATACACACACACATAAATGAAAAATGTTGAATAGGAAGAAAAACAAAAAATAATTACTTGTGCAAAAAGCTGATTGCTACGCCCCCATCAGATGACAGGTCCGTCACAGTGTGCGTCACGAGCCGTTACGAGAGAGAGCCAGAATTCAAATAAACAATATTCCGCTTATCTTTGACTTTTTTTTTTTTTTTTTAGTGGATGGTCTCATTCTGTTTGTGACACTGTATGCTACAAAACCATGTTGCAGTTTTTTGAGCGCAAGTTATTCCATAATGGATACAAACAATAACTCTCCCCGAAGAAATGAGACGTAAACAAAGGAATAACCATCCATATTACAACGTTATTGTTTCGTTGGACTAAAAGTGCTCTATGGGATGTTGTTCAGTGGACCCTTACCTCTCTAACTAAACCGGGATTTACAGCTGTGGATGCGTTTATGACACGTTATTACGACGAATCTGGTACGTAGGCCTACTGCGTTTTTATTATGCATGTTTTGATGTGTTCTGCGTACACGAATTTAGCAAATACATTCCTTATAAGTTTTCCATTGAAAAACAGCGATCTATCGTCGATGCTTGAGGATTAGACCTTTTTAATGATATATAGTTTGTCAAGATTAATTTTGTCCAGTTTCATTTAATCTATTCGTAAACATTGACACGTGCAAACAAAGAGCGTTCAGTGCGCTGGCGTCCAGGTGCGGGTTAACAGGTTAATGTCTTGTAAAGTGAAAAGCTGTGTATTTGTAAGTAACAAATCCTTCATTAACAAGTTTTTATCTTCAAACTATTGCTTCCGGTTAATATAAGTCCATAATACACAATATTGCTTTCTTCAGTGAAAGAATCATCTTGCCTGAATCAGGAGAAAAATATGCACAGATCAAGTACTGTTTACAAGCGAAAACAGTCCAAAATAATTCTAAACAAATATGTTGGTGGATTTTGATGTGAGAGGACAATTGATGGATTAGAGACTCGTTATAAAGCCTTAATGATGTATTTGTTAATTGCAAACACACAGCTTTACACTTCACGATGTAAATTTATGAACTGGAGTTGTATAGATTACTTGTGGTTATTGTAATGTGTTTATCACCTTTTTGTACTCCAATTCTGACGGCACCCTTTCACTGCAGAAGACCCATTGGTGAGCAACTGATATAATGCTAAATTTCTCCTAATCATTTCTAATGAACAAGCAAACTCATCTACATCTTGGATGGTCTGTGGTGAAGGAAAGTTTTAAGCACATTTTACATTTTTGGTGAGCTATTCCTTTAAGTATTATTAAAAATGCCTCTCAAAATAATCCAAAATATGAAAAGGAAATCTAATATCGAAGTTAAAAACATTTAAGATGATATTGAAGAGGTGTACAAAGTATGTATTTCTGAATAAACTAATAGACTGGACATAGAAGTGAACACCGTTGTTCTCATGGCAGCATTGATGGCATGGTGAAGGTGAAAAATTTGAGGAAGAGGATGGAGAAATTCAACGAAGCTGTAAATGGTCTCAAAGAGGGAAAACAGGAAATGAGCAAACAGGTCGAGGAACTGGCCGGCTCCACCGACGCCCTCATGGTCAAGATCAAGGTGAGCTTTTCCACTGGAAAACCGCCCAAGGTTGACAAACCCCCTTTCACCTCCTCCAGCTTACAAAGCACAATGATGTTACACGGTGTAGCTCTTTTCTTAGTCTGCCGTCGTGTATCGGTTTCCATGCATAATTCAACCGGTGTGTGTTTTTCCATGTCCTGATGAAGGCGGTCTAAAGCTGTGGCTAGAATTGTCTGCGAGCTTCAAGTGTGTCTCTTTTTAGGGCCCAAAGAAAGAGAGCAGAATCTTTTCATCTCATTCAGCAGAAAATCTAGAACTCAACAGCAGAGTAAATAAATACAAAGTATGCAAATGACAGCTGACAATGAGATTTCTGTCTGCAGATCATCATTGACATTCGCCCCACACGCTGTCAAGTCGATTTTCAAGGCTTTGCCGCATTATGCCGTTTCTAGTGTTGATTTCTTGCCTTCCTCTGAACTTTCAGCTGCGGCTGATTGAATGCAGTATATGCATTGTTGTATTCTCTACGTGGAGCCCAACCTCATCTGTCAGACTCGGAGTGCATTATTGACAGGGAGCTCGAGAGACTTTGCGCCCTCTCCCTGATAGATAGCTGGCACCAGAGCTGAAACTTTTCTACCTGAACACTCCGTTCCTCCATCTAAATGAGATGCGCTCTGCACTTCTGCACCCGTGATAGCCCTCTTTGTTATTAGCATAGCACGTTTTGATTAGCATCTGGTTTTTGACTGGCAATGCCTCCTATTACCTTACCATCTGGACTGGAGATTACTGTGGCCTCCCTGGCTAATAATGTAGATTGTGTCAATGGCTGTCATTCAACACACTAGCGCTAACTCATCTAGCGTTAGGGGGTGAGACGGACCTTGTCATTGAGTCCCCACCCCTCTGCGGTACGATGATCATTCACAATGCTTGCACCCCTCCACGCACCTCTGGTGCTCTGCCAGATGGCACCAAATCCACATCCAGGTTTAATGAATATCTGCAGGATATTAATACAGCTGCGGTGCATGTGGCCCAACATCACCGCTGTCGCCGAGCTGACGAGTAACTGCTGAGTTGCTGACACTTTTTTGCGAAACCTTGTTCAAATTTGTTTAACGAAGCACAGGAGAAGCTTTTTAAAGAAGCTACTGTAGAGTGCAACCAAGTGGCCTGTCCTGTCATCATTTGTCATCATTTACTCACTCTTCCAACACTCTCATCCAACCTCTTATTATTATTTTCTTTGTTACTGGGAAAAAAACAAAAGGAGATATTTAGACAGAATGTCCAAGCTGCTTTTCTCCATACAATGAAAGTGGATAGTGGTTTATACTGCCTTCCATTTTCTCTCAGTCTGCAATAGCATATTGCAATATTTATTGGCGTAATCTGACAGCGTTGCATTCAACTCTCCACCAACGCCTTCTCTCATCATGTCGCTGGCTAGCTTCTGGTCTTCCTGTGCGCGTTCATGTGTTTTGGAGGAGACGTGGCTTTGGAGAGTGATTATGCAGGGAGGGTGGGATCTTATGCTTTCAAAGCTAGCTTGCTATTGCTAGCTTTTCCGAAATCACCTACCCTAACTTTAGAAGTATCATAAAAGTAAAATATACAAATGACAAGCACTATATTCTAAGTCTTCTCTTGAAAAACGATGAGATACGAACAGATAAAATTTAAAGGTGACATAGAATGGAAAACTGTATTTACCTTGGCATAGTTGAATAATAACAGTTCTGTATGTGGAAATGACATACCTCAAATACCAATGTTTCCTCCTCCTTATGTAAATCTCGTGCATGAAAAAGACCACTGAAAAATAGGCGAAGCGGAACATAACACCGACTGTGACGTAAGAGTCGGGATCACTAATAGTTACGCCCCCAATATTTGCATATACTAGGGCTGCACGATATATCGTTTCAGCATCGATATCGCGATGTGCGCATCCGCGATAGTCACATCGCAGGATGTGCGATGTTTAGTAGGCCTATACTGATCGTTATATTTATACTGATTGTTTTCTTTGCTCACACACAGACACTGCGTCTACACCGGACGCGACAGCTGTACAGAGATATCCATTTTTAAATAAATTTAGTAGCAGAGCTACTGCAAGCGATTTTCAGTGCTGGAAATCCATTTATCCTTTGCTGAAACTTCCGCGTCGTCGAGGAGAGCGTTGATCACGGTTGCTTAGCAACGGCAGACGCCACGAAAGCGCAAGCTCCCGAGCGTTTTGGAAAGAAGGAGAAAGTGGCTGGCGTTTTCCACGCGTTTTTAGCCGCGACATGTGAACGGCCCCAAAGTCTGTCTACACTGGACGCGACAAAACGACTGTTACAAATCATTTGAACTTTGTGTCAGTACGTCATAAATAGAGCAAGGCATCAGTTAGAGCGGGGATTTAGACCGGGATTAGAGCGGGAATTTGTCGCGTCGCGCATAGCATGCAGTGTAGACGACAGCATCCCTGATTATGAGTTCGACAGTATTTTGTCGTGTCGCACGCGTCAAGTGTTGACACGGTGAGAGCCACGCAGATGCACGTGAACACTGAATTCTGGTCACTTCCGCGTCTAATTGTGCCTGAAATGAGACATACGCGCGAAATTATGTAAAAATGTAGTCTCTGTAAGTTTCCTTGTAAACACAGTTGCTTATGGCTTAGGTGAAGGTAAACAACGAAAATGGATGTGTAACGGTACCTATATTCACAGCAGTTTAATGTTCCTGTTTTCTGTGTCATGAATGTTAATCAAACAACAAAACACAAAAAATTTTCATATCGCAATATATATCGCAGAAAAACAAAATATCGCAATGTGGGTTTTTTCCCAATATCGTGCAGCCCTAGCATATACCCACCCACGTTCTAGGCCAGCCGGACCTGCACAGCTGAATCATCAGAAGTTCTGCAGGTATTGTGAAGAAACAAGCAAGGACAATAGCAAAAATGGCAGATCATGGAAATAAATGTTATGTTCCAGGCTGTGCAGGGATGGGTTGGTGTCTGTATTCAGAAAGGCACTGAAGACAAATAACGCGTTCGAATAAAATAACTCCAGCTACTAAAGGGACATGGTTAGCTGCTTGCTAGCGATAGCCTGTTACATTACAGTACATAAGATTTCACTTACCACATAAACAGAGTAAGGAGAGATGACTGAGGATGATGGCGAATGATTTACAGATCCTGAGCACCACTGACAAGCATCTGATCTTGCAAAATTTGTGGTAAGTACTGCTGCTGTAGTTTACATAGAGCACGAGCGATCGCAAATCTCGAAAGTGAAAGTAAAACTCGATCGTGCATTCAAAGCTGCTCCCTGATGGACGCAATTTATATACAGTATAATTACTCAACGATATAACTGCGAGAGAATGTACTGAAATATATATTTTCCTCGCTGTGTTTCCTTCCTGGTGTGTGA
This sequence comes from Tor tambroides, assembly GCA_021397915.2. Classification (NCBI taxonomy): domain Eukaryota; kingdom Metazoa; phylum Chordata; class Actinopteri; order Cypriniformes; family Cyprinidae; genus Tor; species Tor tambroides. The sequence continues at coordinate 22,851 of JAFVLL020038122.1, forward strand.
GCCGCACTGTGAAACAGCCAGTCAGAGCAGAGCTCAATGTTATTATTCATGACCCTTCCAAATAAGGTAATAACAGACCATTTCATTCTAGGGACAAATCCTAGGGTTGTAAATGGACATGTAAAACCGTTTCAGGAGAATTTTTGCCCTTACCTAAGCCACATACCTTCTTTGTAGATATCAGAGAACAATTTAAAATATTGTATCAATGCATTCTATGGCACCTTTAAGTTATTCACTGAAAATCCTACCCTCAATTTGTAAATCTCAGTTGCAGCCATGCTAAATACACATAGAAATCAGTGGTGGTCAGTCCTGCCCTGACATGTACAAAGGCGTTTCTAGTTGAAAACAAGCTTGTGTGACATTTGTGAGAACACTTTTGGTGAATTACAGGATACATTTTGGTTCCTTACACAAAACTATTCTATTGTTAGGGTACACATCAGCTTTACATGAAGAGACTGATATGTTTCAGTGAAGTCACATTTGAAGTTCAGTCAGTTGACAGAAAGTTTACTTTTTCTGAAGCACTTCTAAAGGCTGTAGAAAATGAGAAAGAGGATCCAGCCTCAAACTAACTTAAAATACAGAAACTAGTACTTATAGTCATATGGATAAAATCATAACTCTAAAACTATTGATTCATTTAATTGCATGATGATCAAATGAATTAATTACAAAACAAGTGCATATTTTATTCTCTGGAAGCCAGGCTAAATGGATAAATTATTAAGTTAATGCATTCCTGACATGGGTCAGAACCTCAGTCTATAACAATGGCCTTCGTTTATTTTACACTTCCGTGATTAGTTTTTTGCATCTGCAGAAAGGCTCTGTTACACATTTTTTTTTCTTTCTGTTGATGTTAGTATTTTTGACATATCAACTGTCTTGACTTTTTTGACACTTGGGTTGATTTTTCCCCTGTAATTTCAGCATTTTCTCATCTTGTACTTGTTATATATAGTGTTTCAACATAACATAACCTGATACAAAAGCTTGTGCTTTCTGTTTTTTGCACAATTATAAAGTGCATTTTAATTAATTAGTTCCAAAATCATCATGCACATCAGTGAGCAAGCTGACTCGCTCTTGAAAAGCTGTGGGTGTGGCTAAGTAATCACTGTTGTAAGGCCAGTTGTAAGGAACACTTTTAAAATACTTTAATGGAGCTTTTTGCCCCTTTTGTGGCTTGCCAATATAAATCCACTTTTATTGTAATGAAAACAGAAGCTCTCATTTTGTGTTTCACAGAAGAAAGGAAGTAACACAGGTTTGTCTTCAAATGAGTTCAACATACAACACGAACAAGCGTAGTCCGAACAAGTGACCAGTATTGCGTGATTTCTAAAATGAACCAGTTCTTTCGATAAATAGCTCAAAAAAATGAGTTACCAGTTTTATAATTTCTTTTGTAAGTAAGCAAAGTGGACATTATAACTAAAATATATTCAAATAAATCAAATCGAATCAAATTTAACCCTCTCTTTTCATCTCTACTCTCAGTCTACAGTGATGAGCCGCAAGGAGATCGAGCAGGAGTATGAGGGCCTGGTGAAACGCTCGGAGCAGCTCCTCTCCTCAATGCAGAAGAAGAAGCAGGAGCAGGAGGAGACAGAGAGGCTCAAGCACATCCAGGAGGAGATGGAGAGAGAACGGAAGAGACATGAAGAAGAGGAGCATTTACGCAAACAGGAGGAAGAAGACCGCCGCATGTGAGTCACGTCGCAAGTTTCGAATAGGATGAACCGTACATTAGGTCAGAGTCCCAGCGCATTTGAAAGAAGAACAGGAGCTGAAAAAAAAGGGTGTGGGAGGGGATTGGCAGAGAGATTAATACATCACTGGAGGGTTCGGCTTGACCTGCTCTCTCTTATGCATTCTCCAGAGTCTGCTGTCATGGACAGCATCTGTCATCGTTTCACGAATCAGGCCATGATGATATTTCTATGTTTATAGTCTTGTCAAAGAATATTCAGTTCCACACTAGTATACACAACAACAGCAACTTTTATCATGCTGCTTGCTTTATGTTTGGTGCAGCCCTTCTGCCTTGCAGCCTGTTCTTACAGACTACAAAATTGTCTGGATTTAATTGTTTAGTAATTTACATGTTCCTATATTGTTCTTTTCTTTAAAGCTCGTCGCATAGTTGTCATTTAAGCAACAGTTCAGAAATTTCAAACCTTCTCAGGAGGTTTTATGTAATGTAAATGCAATTAGATCATGGCTTTATAAGTAGTTGCTGCTCCATTTATACAAAAAGCACCATGCAAGCTTTAATTATAATGTCATATAACAATTATATTAAATGATATAACGATTATATACGTATAGTATATAATATATTAATAATAAATGATATACAGTATAGTATAGATTATAGTGTATATAATAATAAGACCCTGAATGTGGTCATAATGAGATGGAGAAGATCTTTTAGCATGACAATTATTTGTTAAGTTTATTGCCAATTATGACATTTTGAACTGTGTTCATTCTTTTGATGGCTCTCACTAAACAACAACGATTTGATATACAGTGGGGTCCAAAACTTTGAAACATTGAAAATGTGGTATTTAACATCCCATTTAGACCTGGAAATTAAGGATTTTTAGGAATATGGTATAGGATGCATATGCAGGATGCATACAGTATATCAATACCCAAATCCATGATCAACAAAGTACAAAGAAAGATGCAGCAGTTTTGTTTGCTGTTTGTGAGCTGTATATAAATACATAGGGCTTTTGATATGAAAATGCTAACATTTGGTAACGACGCTCACCAATAATGCTCACAGCGCACTATTCAGTTTCAGCTGCTATTGAAGGGACTCGCTTGTACTAAAAAGACTAGATGCAGTCCACGTTTCTCTTTGTGACAGTTGTGAATCCACCTGTGGGTGTTTTCACGTCCCTTCCTGTGGGTCATTGATCAGGAGGAATAATTCCCCGCAGGCCGGAGTAACTCATTAACGGTCCACCCTCGATCTCTCTCCCATCAGGAAAGCCGAGATGGAGCAGAAGAGGAAACAGGAGGAAGAGGAGAGAAAGAAAAGAGAAGAGGAAGAGCAAGTCATGCAGGTGTGTATGTGTATACGTGCTCCCTCTGTGTATTGATTCCTCTCCTCTGCTGACTCCTTCGGCAAAACGAATGCCCACTCCGTCTCACGCTGGCATGTTCAGAGCTGGCCGGGACTGGCTGTTCTGCAGGCATAATCATGACTGTATTGAGCTGCCACAGCTGCCTGTGGGTTTATTCATCAGCCCCTGCCTACCTCCTGGGGCTGGATTATGCTGCGTCTGCGGAGTGAAAGTCCTATGTCCCCTCTCTCCCGATGGCGATGCTGTGTTTGGGGGCTTGGGTGACTTCCCTTGCGCTGCTCCCTCTAGATATATCACCCTGCAGAGACGCTTTGTGCCCATGCTGCCCAAAAACTGTTGCACACTCTTCACAGGATTCTATTCTATTCTATTCTATTCTATTCTATTCTAGGGATAAGTCTGGTTCAGTCCATTTTCAATCTACCATTTTATATTAAAATTATCTGTATTATTAGAACATTATTTATTCTGTTCTGAGGGTCCTTACCAGTTCTATTTTCTTCTGTGCCATTTTCTATTAAAACTTTCTGTTGTTTTATTAAAATTCTCTATTTTATTCTGATTCCATTCTGTTCTGGGGGTCTTACCATTTCTGTTTTTCTTCTGTGCTATTTTCTATTAACACTGTTCTATTTTTGATCTTTCTATTACTTATTAAAACATTTTATTCTATTGTAGGAATAAATCCTGTTCAATCCATTTTCGATATACCATTTTATATTAAAACGTTCTGTAGTTTTATTAAAATTCTCTATTTTATTCTGACTCTATTCTGTTTTTAGGGTCCTTATCCAATTCAAATTTTTCTTCTGTGTCATTTTCTATGAACACTGTTCTATTTTTTAAACGCTATTATTTATTAAAACATTCTATTTTATTCTGTTCTGTTGTAGGGGTAAATCCAGTTCAATCCATTTTCAATCTACCATTCTATTTTAAAACATCCTGTTGTTTTATTACATTTCTGTATTTTATTCTAATTCAGTTGTGTTTTGAGGGTCCTTGCCAATTTTATTTTTCTTCTGTGCCACTTTCTATTTGTTAAACACTATTATTTATTAAAACATTCTATTCTATTCTATTCTATTCTATTCTGTTTCTTAAGAGCATTATTAAATTCCTTCTGTGCCATTTTGGTAACACTTTACAGTAATTTTGCATTAGTTATCTGCATTTGTTGAGATAAGCTAACAATGAACAATACTTCTGTGATATTTGTTATATTAGTTAATGTTTCAACATTTACTAATACATTTAAAATCAGAAATTGTATATGTTGACATATTTAACAATAACCGTAATACATTCTGAACTAATATGAATGAACAATTATATTTTATCGACTACAATTAATAAAAAAATATTGCTGTGAAAAATATGACTGATTGTCAATTAGTTGATGTTAGATCAAACATGAACTAATGTTAACAAATGAGGACTTTTAAAGTCTTTTAAGCCTATTTCTATTAAATTATTTTATTGTATTCTATATTGTGTAAGTCTTTCTCTGTCTTCTTCTGTCTTTCTCTCCTCTTATATAAAAATGATCAATGTTTATTCTATCACCTGTTTCTGTTAACTTTAATAATATCTTGGGAGTCCTTGAATGAATTGAAGACCTTTGCAAAAGAAAACATTTGAAATTCACTCAAAGACTCTTGTCACACGGTTTATAAAATCTTTATCACTGTTATTTTCAGCCATAATACATCACTGTTTTCCACCAGTCTCTCCTGTTTTTGATTCATAGCTGAGATTTATCATGACCAGTGTGTGCTGTAACCCTCCCTCTCTATATATATGTCTTTGTATATATGGGTATTCAACCTCAGCTGCCTTTCTTTTTCCTCCTATCAGAATAGTGCCTGCACCATTCTTCTTTCTGTCCGAGGTTTTCTCTGTGAAAATGTTCCATCTAAGCTTTTCTTTTCAATCATCCTTTGCTCTGTTTTGACCTATGCGTTTGGACCACGCTGCTGGATTCTGTCCCAGACTGTCCTCGCACATCTAAAACCATGCTGTTCATTTCATTTTTGTTTTTATTCTTTTTCCTTTTTTCATTTAGCACAGTCTAGACGTAGAATCCCCAGCCGACTGGCTGCGGTACAGCCTCGATTATACACCTAATCAGACTTTAGCACACAGCAGGAACGTAATGGCTTAATATCCTTTCAGTGGGCAGTGCTATAGATGGGTTACAGTGCGTCTGGGGCAGGGCCACCCCGCTAATCTCTCTTCCCTCACATGTACCAGACGCCAGCGAATGGGGAGATTGAGGTAATTCTGTAGCTTGCCTTAAACAGCATCATGGTGATTACGCAGAGAAATGTTACGACCAAAAAGCTGCCTTTAAAGTCAGCAAAATCAGGTGTTAGCAGGTATACAGTATGCTTTTAAATTGAACTTCCTTTTTTTCGGAAAACCGATCAAAATATTCTTCATCTGGCACTCGAGGGCATATCAAAATTTTTGTCCAATCAAATGCTTTCCAGATTGAGAATGTCCTCTGACTAGCAAGTAGCACATTATATTTCAAGGCTGTGATGTAAACTAAAAACTCCTGGCTGTTTTAAGAAAAGGGACAAGTCCTGCCCTGAGTTCCTATTTCAACAGGAAATGCATCAACACCTTTTCCACCTAATGCCAGTGTGATGTACCCTGAACGTTCATTTATTCCTGAAGATGACTTGTCCCTCAACTAAGCCTGGTTTCTCATGGTTTTCTTCCTCAATTTCTCTCACCTGATGGCGTTTGGGTTCTTCGTCTCTATTGCCTGTGGTTTTCTTAGTTGGGTCAAAAACACTTAATATTCAGTAATGTTACCGATTTGACAGCACTGATACTGTCAGATGAGAGACTGAATTGAGCTGAATAATGAGACTACTGTCTCTTGTATAACTGCTTTATAGCGGAATCAATTTTATTCATAATTCATGAATTTTGCAACATAAATGCTGTTATTGAACTGAAATGAATGAACATTGAACTGACTTAAAGGGTCAGTTCACCCAAAAATGAACATTTTGTCATCATTTGCTTACCCTCATGTCGTTCCAAACCTGTATGAGTTTCTTTATGTTGAACACAAAAGAAGATGTTTTGAAGAGTGCTGGTAATCAAACAGTTGATGGTCCCCAATGACTTCCACAGTATTTCTTTCCCTACTATGGAAGTCAATGAGGACCAACAGCTGTTTTGGTTCTTCAAAATTCTTCAAATATTTTCTATTGTTTTCAACATAAAAAAGAAACTTAGGTTTGGAATGACATGAGGGTGAGTAAATGATGAAAAAATGTCATTTTTAGGTGAACTATTCCTTTAAGCTGAATAACAACACTGTTGTCTTCAGTTGATGTGCTTATTGCTAATTGATTGTTTTTTTTTTTTTAAATAATTAATTTACATAGTTATTGAATTGAACTGAACTGAACCAACATTGAACTGACTGGAGCTGAATAATCACACTATTGTCTTGCTACAGCTACAGAATTTTGGATTTGCCTCATTTTTGAAGTTTGGATCATCGATTCTGTTACTTTCTTGTTTAATACTGTGAAGCTGCTTGACAGTGCAGAAACTGCACCCGTCAAACCATTAAATGAGGTCCAGGCTGGGTTTTACTGGTTAGTTCTGGTTTGGTGCTGGTCTAGCTAGCTGCTCACCAACAAAAATTAAGCAAATCAACCAACGTCTGTAGTGAAAATGGTCCACAAAGGAGGTTTTGCTTGAGGACACCAGCAAACAAGCATCCAAAAGTCTTTTCTTTTCTTTTTCTTTTTTTTTTTAAACAGGGATGGTGTCAAACTCATTGGAATTCTTCTTTGGCCCACCACAGTTCAATGCTCTGAGCTCAAATATGTGGTCATTACCGTCGGCACCCCTGCCGGCACCCATTTGTATGCTTGTGTCTCTGTGTATTTCCATCCAGTTGGAACTGAAAGAAGGCACAGGTGTGGCAAACGCCGAAGGTGTTGAGATTGTGTGTGCGTATTATTGATTTGTGGGAATGTATGTTTGTTCCAGGCTGAACTTGAGATGCAGCTGGCATTGGAGCGGGAGGAAGAGACGCAGAGGCAGGCCATGTTGGAGCAGGAGAGGAGGGACAGAGAGTTGGCCATGAGGATCGCTCAGAGCGAGACAGAACTCATCCAGGATGAAGCTCAAATGGACCCCAGCTTGCGCAGGTACGCATGAAGACACACTCACACCATAATAAAATAATAAAGTCGACGTCTCAAACAGCGTCACCGGGTGAAATCAAACAAAGGAAGACTCCACGTCGGGTTGTGCCCTGGTTAACATTCATAAAACGCACATAAACCGCAGATATTTTTATATGGAGATTTTCATCTGAAAAGAGCCTGTATGGTCTCGAGCGGCGACAGAACAACAAACAAAGAACAAGGTTCTGCCAGACAGCGTTACATAAATGCCATGAGTCATTTTTACTGCGGCCAACTCGTGTGTCTACAAAAGCAGGTAAACAGAAACACGAGACGCCTGCGGTGCAGCACTGAGAGTCATATTTCATTTAGTTAATGGAAGCGGACAAAGAAGTGTCGCCTGTTCCTACTTTATGTATAATAAAATAAAAGGCTGTTCTGCTGTTATTACATGTGCTAACTGGGTGCTGAGAAGACCGTGTTGTCATCCAAACCATTTTTTTTGTGCTTCCTCTCCCCTCCAGTGATGGTACCACAGGTGTCTGGTTCTTCACAGAGATGTAAGAGCTAGAACAGGCCTCTTTTTTCACCTACATGTAATTTTCCACTTCGTTCAATCTAACCACACTCACCCACAATCACGTCCTGTCCCCATAATCTCACCACAACCTAGATAGAGGATTACTTATAGAAAGTCACAGTAAACAATGGGCTAGTTCTTAGGTTTGATATTAACCTAAATACTTCATAAAGTACATGAATAAATTCTTTTCTTGGAGTTCTTGGATTGAATAGAGACTTAGCACGTGGTTATATTTGTAGATTTGTGTTTTCCAACAGAAGTGGAGCATGAACCAATGAAATCAAGGACACACAACTTGAGCGTTGATATGTTTTTTTTAATGTTTTTTCTACAGGTGTTGACCAATTAGAGTTCTATTAAAATAATTCTTACTGTTGTTCATACTTTGAACAAACCCCCAACACTAAATATTAGTGCTGTCAAATCGATTAATTGCAATTAATCACATCTAAAAAAAAGTTTATTTTGCATGTTTATTAAAAGCATTTATCTGAAATAAGCTTTTGTAACATTATACACTATACCATTCAAAAGCTTGGAGTCAGTATAATTTTTTTTTTGGGGGGGGGGCAGAGGGGGGATTATAGAAATTAATAGTTTTTAGCAAGGATGATTTAAAGTGATCAAATTGATGATAAAGACATTTATAATGTTACAAAAGATTTCTATTTCAGATAAATGCTGTTCTTCTGAACTTTCTGTTCATCAAAGAAACCTGAAAAAATTGTACTCTGCTGTTTTCCACATCATCACAATAATAATAGTAATAATAATAATAATAATAATAATAATAATAATAAATGTTTTTGAGCAGCAAATCAGAATATTATAATGATTTCTGAAGGATCATGTGACTGGAGTAATGATGCTAAAAATTCAGCTTTGAAATCACAGGAATAAATTACATTTTAAAATATATTCAAACAGAAAACAGTTCTTTTTAATAGTAAAAATATTTCAAAATTTTACTGTTTTTTCTGTACTTTGGATCAAATAAATTTGACTGGTAGTGTATATATTTAAGAAATACATGTTGTATATATTTATATTTATATATAATATAAATCAGGGGTGCCCAAACTCGGTCCTGGAGGGCCGGTGTCCTGCAGAGTTTAGCTCCAACCCAATTAAACACACCTGAACCAGCTAATCAAGCTCTTACTAGGCATACTAGAAACTTCCCAGCAGGTGTGTTGAGGCAAGTTGGAGCTAAACTCTGCAGGACACCGGCCCTCCAGGACTGAGTTTGGGCACCCCTGATATAAATCATATAGAAATATGAATGTGTATATATGTATACATGTAAATATTTCTTAAATATATATATGTGTGTGTGTGTGTGTGTGTATATGTATATATGTATGTATATGTGTGTGTATGTATGTGTATGTATATGTGTGTATATATATATATATATATATATATATATATATGCATTATACATGCATATTATGTAGACTTTTATTTTGGATGCAATTAATTGATTTGATAGCACTACTAAATATAAGTTTTTGGCTGTTTTTTTGCTTGACAAATGCTAAAATAGGCACAAAAATCCCATAAACTTGCACTAAATGAAGGATCCAAGTCATATCTAGAAATCAGATTATCATAGAGACTTGAGAATGTGCTCTTTTGACTTAAGAAAGCACTACAACACAATATAGAATGTATAGGAATGCCCTGGCAACCACACAGAAAACACTATTCTTGTGGCATCAGTTTTTTTACACTCAAGCACCACTCATGTTTTCCTCAGAAAATGTAAATTTTTTTGTTGTGGGCTAGTAAAAAATCATGGAGCTTTTAGGAGTCTCTTATAGGTGTTGATCCATTTCAGTCTGTCATTTCGGTTCCTTTTTCTGTTTATGTTAGGAGCCCAACAGCCCTATTTCCATTTACTTATGTTGCCTAAAAATATATGTTGGATTTATGCATGTCTCAAACTCTCAGCATGAACATTTTCAGCTCTGGATGATCGTACTTGAGAAAGAAACTTGGGTTTGCATTTTTGTGTTTATTGAGAAGGGTTGCTTTAAAAGAAGAGAGAATTTTGTTGCAGCATGTTTATGATTCTCCTTCTTGTGCTGTCATCTGGAGTCATCAGTTTCAATTAGCTTATAACAGAGGGAAATCTGTCACAATAAAATATCAGCCTGTTTGGTCTTCTCTACACATCACTTAGGAAATGCCCCATATGGCAGTTTACCAGTGCTGTGGAGTCATTAACTAGAAGCAATGGTGCTTCTAACTCTACCTATATTCTTATAGTAATAATTTGAGGTGTTTGATTTGTACAGCTCTTTTGCAGAATTTTACATATTGTATTTTCTGCTGAATGCTGTAGTCACTGAATGCTCAGGGCTCGACAGTGCGAGCATTTCACTCGCATTTGCGACTAAAAATAGATGTGTGCGAACTGGAAAATGTATTTAGGAGCACGAGTGCGAATACAATACAAAATACAAAACAGCCTAACTTATACAGTAGCCTATAACAAACGTATTAATTTATTCAGTTTATTTATGAAAAAATTGCGATACAGCCTCGTGATTACTGAACTTTAAAAAGGCTACGGTTTAATTTAAATGAGCACAGATGAGAAGAAAAGCGGAGCGAGTTAAAGAGAATGACGTTCATTCGCCACTAGGGCGCTGCCGCTGCCGTTTGCGGTAACCCTGTAAACAAAGCAGCTGCACTTTACTTTTCCTAAAATGTTTCAATGTTTCACACTCACAGTCATTTAGATATTTATATTCGCTTTAGTCTTCACAATAGCATCAAATAATTATTACTTAAAGGCTTAATGAGCTATTTATTATCAAACATTTTTTTTCTAACCTAAAACATGTCCTATCCACTATATTGACTGATTCGTTATTATTGTTCAGTAACACTTAACAGGTTCAATTAGTTAACATGAAAAAACAATGACTGCATTTATTAATAATGTTCATCTTAATTTCAACTTTTAATAATACATTATAAAATCAAAAGTTGTGTCTGTTAATATTATTCAATGGAGCTAACATTAACTAACATAGTTGTATTTTTTATTAATCAACATTAACAAATAATATTAACTGCTGCAACAATTAGCTATTGCACATTGTTAGTTAATGTTAACCTGCTTTAACTAATGTTAACAAATGGGACCTTATTGTAAAGTGTTACCTATTGTTTTTTCGTTCATTTGAACAATCTTTTGCACTCTAATCTTGAAACACTTTTATATTTTTGTGTATTTTTTAATAAAGTATTTTAGTAAATGATCTTTAATAAAGTTATTTAAACTGTTAGGAGGACAACACTTTTTTCACTTAGAAATTATATATTGTGATTAAAAAAAAAAAAAAAAAAACATATACCGTGACAAAAGCTTCAATGACTATTGTGAAAATTTGATACCGTCACATACCTAATGTACATACAGTTTAATAGGACTATAACTAATTACATAATTATTCTATTAAATAGTGTCTGAAGCAAAATTATTTAAAAACTTTGTGTACTTTCTGTATTCTGATAAATTAAATAATTGTGCTTGTAAATGTCTCTTTATATCCCCTTTTTAAGCTAAAACACCTAATTTGAAAAATTTGCATTGCGCCCCTAAATTTTTTTAATGCGCTCCTAAATTTTTTAACTTAGGAGCACATGTGCTCCTTGGGAAAAAGGTAAGCGTCAAGCCCTGATGCTTTAAGCAATGCTTAAAAAATGTATGAATTTCATTGCTTTGCATAAAATATCAAATCAAATGACATCTGCAAACAAATTATGGTAAAATGCAGTCTCAGACACTTTTGTTTACTTACCAGTTTTGAAAATGGTTGCACGTCTTAATTTTTGTAGAAACAACATTTATATGAAATTAGACATCTTTTGTAACATTACAAATGTCTTTACTCTCTCGTTTGATCAATTTAATGTGCCCTTGTAATGTAATGTAATATAATATAATATACAGTTATATTTAATAAAATTACTTTAAAACTTTCATTTTTAAATCTTCTGCTTGGAAAATGTGTTACCTTTACAATAAATGTCACTTGGTTTGATATTTTGTTACATATAATGCAATAACAGTGATCCATTTTAATATGAAGATTTGTTTTAAAAGGTATTTCCCCCCTTAAATAGATTTAATGTAGTTCAGTACTTTTTGTTATTAGTTTGTAGTGTAGTGATTGCTCGACTGTAGTTTAACTGCTTTGAATTATGAGCAGCTTCCCTAGCACTAGTGTTGACATTTCTTTTCTGTTCCTCTGTGTGTTTGTGTTAGCACTCCGCTTACACCTGTATGAGGGGGTTAATCAGCAGGGTTGCTGGTTCAGTGACTTCTCTCGCAGGGTCTCCGTTAAGCAGCTTTGCTCTTCACAGCTGTCAGAGTCGACAGAGTGTCCCTACATCCAGTGTCACCATGTTCAGCCATGCAAGAGCTCCTCCCAGACACACACTCACCGCTCACACTGACAACCCTCCGTCTCTTCTGGGACTCCTGTCACTGCTTTTATAGGAGAAAGTTTGCTTTAAGGCTGTAGGGTGACATCATCACTTTATGACTTTAAATCTGGGCCTCAGGTACTGGAATAATTGTCTTCTGTGGAAATGATTTGGCTTGAGAGATTGCAGGTCTTTCTTAAGTAGGATGGGAATTATGAGCTTGTTATTGAAGTCACCTAATCAAACAACAATCTCTCATAAGGTTATCAGACTTCATCATTAGCAGTGCTTATCATAGCATCATTATTATTCCTCATACCATTATACTTGGGGTTAGAGGTGTAGGACAAATTCAGATCAGGCTGTGAAAAAAAAATCTCATAGGTTTACATTCTACAGCAACTACCCAGAACACCTCAGCAGCATAGTATCAAACACTCAGAACACACAGCAACTACCTTGCAGTGCCTGACAACACCCTAGAAACTTGTTGAAAACTTCTCAGAACACCTTAGTAAACGCACATTTCCCTGAAAACCCGCAACCAGTTTGGCACAGACAAACACTACTGACATTTTCTTAAAACAAATGTAGTTTGTATCCCTTAAAATTGCTCAATATTTCTCTCCTCATGCACAGGCTTGTTTGCACCAGTTCTGCTTCAATGAAGCTTCACATCTAAAATGTTTTCTCATTATATTGGATTTACTTTGAATCGCTGTTTTCAATTGCCTATTTTCAAAACGGCTAAATTTGTATTTGTTTGGTCAGTTTAAATTACAAACACTATAATTCTGTGCACGCTCTAATAAAAGCCTAATTGGTCCCACTTTATATTAAATGACCTTAACTACTAGGTACTTACATTGAAAATAAGTACTATGTCCTTATTGTGTTCATATTGTATTGCAAAGCACTTTTGCTGCTATTGAGGTGGGATACGGGTAAGGTTAGGGACAGGTTTGGTGGTATGGGTAGGTTTAAGGATGGGTTAAGGTGTAAGGGATGGGTCAACAGTGTAATTATAAATGTACAGAAATTAATTATAGATGTTATTACATGCATGTATTTTTAAAATATAAGTACAATGTAAAAACATGTATGTACACAATAAGTGTATTGTACCAAATGATTAATTTAAATGTAAGTACATAGTAGTTAAGGCCACTTAATGTGAAGTGGGACCGACTAATTAGACTCTGGCATTGGTATCACCAGAGTTTCCATCCAAAGTTGAGAATTTAACTTGCGTGCAAAATTGGAATATTCCATAAAAAAATTTGCAAATAAGCACCATTTCCATCCAATGAGTCAAAGAGCTGACAAAACACAATAAAAAGAGCTGACAAAACACAATAAACACAATATTTCTGTATAATAAATTATACAGAAATACTTTGACGACAGATTTTGCTCAGACATTTCAGATGCTGTGCAGTGAGATCGGTCCGCTGGTTAGTCAGGTAACGTCACGATTTTTTGATGCACATGGAGGAATTTATTCTCAAAATGCATTTCCATCTCCCATTATTCGCATTAACCCTTGTTTGCGAATTACGGGATTTAAAAAATTTTTTTTTGGCGTTTCCACTATTCGTTTCTGATGCGATACTTCAAAATGCGCATAAAAACAGGGTGATGGAAACAGCTACTGTTTACTTTATTTCTTCAGCCACCCAGGACCACCTGAAACCATGTCAAAACCCACATGCTAAAAGTTGTCATCACATAGTACCCAAGTTTTGAAATTGTTATATTTAGTGGTGCCATTAGGATAAGAATCATGGTGGTGATGGTTTTGCCCACAGACTCCTCACCGACCTTGTGAGTCTTTAGTAAAGAAGACAATCCCTGCTCTGATTGGCTTAGAGCTCCCTGCACCATGGGAGTCAAGATTGCAAAAACCCTCGCAGAGCTCACGTGCGGCCTTTCCCTCGCTCACCATTAACCATCTTTAACCGCCATTAACCACCCTCACTGTTGAGGCTCAGTGTTGCCAAGGCTGCATCTAATTTGCTCAGTGAGGTGTTAATTTGGCATGATCCGTGCTATTTCCATGTCATTACAAGTTTCAGAGAGAATGTATCTCCACGTAAGCAGAAGGCCAATTAATCATCTGATTGTGCTGTGGCCTAGGGAACGTTTAGCAGCTGGTAACAGGAGCTTAGGAGAGAGATCAGAACCTTTGCCTATGGAGAAATATGAAGCTAAGAAAAACTCAAAATCATTCCTCCTCTGTGCAATTTCAGGGGTGCGCAGGTGCAGGCCAACAAGGTGGCAGCTGGGGTGAAGAAGTACGACCTGAGCAAGTGGAAGTACGCTGAGCTGCGAGACGCCATCAACACCTCCTGTGGTAAGAGCAATCAGTCCCCTGGATATGATCGCAGAACTTCCTGCTCACCTGAAGCTGTTCATGTCAAAAAGCATGTCATTTTGGAGATTGGAGACTGACATGTAATATTATTGGAGATGGAGGGACTAGCATGTAATATTTTGAAGATGGAAAACTAGCAAGATAGAGCTTTTTCGAAGTGACTGATTTTGTAGCTTGCTCTCAATCCATAATTTATTTATTTTGAAAATTAATGCATTATATATGCTGTCTTTCTATTTGCAGATTTGTTTATTTGTCTTTTATGGTAGTTGAACCATTAATCACAAAGACTTCAATCCCTTTTGTGCTTCACTGACTTTCTGGTCTGTCATGTTGGTTTAATTTTCAGTTGTCTAGACTCAAGGAATAGTTAACTTTAAAATGAAAATCATGTCATAATTAACTCACCCTTTTGTCAGTTCAAACCCATATGGTTTTCTTTCATCTGTGAAACATAAAATTTGATGTTTGGCAGAATGTTCTGGCTGCTCCTTTCCACAAAACAAAACGAAAGTAATTATGGGCCATAAGGACCATCATAAAAGATTTTGTGGACTATATTTTAAGTTTTCAGACATTATTTTATTGTTATTCATTGAAAACCCCTCTGCCGTAGCTCTCCTTTGTGGTCATGAATATTCAAAGCTTGAATATGCACATTCACTAAAGAGATTTGATGACTTGCCTGAGGGCATTACTCAAAGCTATCATACAGCTTTAGAAGACTTGAATAATAACTATAGTGAATATAGTGCACAAGTCATATGGACTACTTTTGGTGCTTTTTTTGGAGCTCGACATTTCCTATAAATATTCACTTTTATTGTATGGAAAACAGCAGCTATGACAGGGGTGACCACTCATGCTCTTGGAGGGCCAATATCCTGCAGAATTTCACTCCAACATACTTGCCTGGAAGTTTTTAGTGAGTCTGAAGACCTTGATTACTTTGATTCAGGTGTGTTTAATAGGGTTGGAGCTAACCATTTAAGCTAGGAATATCTTATAGTCTTCATTTAATTTAACTTAGACAAACTTTGGAGCAGTTTCCTTGTTCGTGTTCATAAGCCAAACCACTTAAAGGGGTCATGAACTGCCTTTTTTTTCCCAAAACGCTCTGTTTGATTAGGCATGGCAGATTGTAAACTCTGAAGTAAAGGCCCACTGCTGTGATTGGCTAACAGTATGTTTGACAGCGTACATTCCTCATAGATTGATTTAAATCAAAAACGCATAAATAACTCAATACACATCAAACGATCTGTAAGAAGAGACAAAAACAATAGTGACCACGTAATAAAAACATTTACACTTGTGTTGCGACATTACTGTCAGATCTAATATAGTCAACACATCATTGTCTTTTAGTTTCAATCTTTTTGCAAATCCTGCATTGAATTGTGCCTTGTTTGTAAACGAGTCAGTGGTAAAATTTAGTGAACAAAGGACCAAGTTCTTACTGACGTAGTCTGGATCTTCATTAAAAATAAAGTTCATTCACTTTTTCCTAACATTGGGATCAGAAGGAAGGCAACGCAAAAACTGTTTTTCCACAACTTGGCACTGCACAGCATCTTGTTGTCTTCGGAGCAACTTTATCATTTGGTTTCTGCGTAGACCTGCGTGTTCGCCTCTCTCGTAAACACTACATGTGCAAATTGGTGGGCGGGGCTAAACAGGCAGTGATGTAGAAGCAGGCGTTGATCTTCTGCAGAGGCGGTGCTTATCCACACTATTACATCATAGAGTGGAACATTTCAAAAGCTGCTGTTTTGGCAGACTGGATTCAAAATAAGCTGCTTTTAGACTAATGACAGTTTTGAGTTCAGAAATGTACAGGATGTTTTTATAGTACAATGACCTCTTGTATGTCAAAAGATCAAAGTAATCTCTCACCCTTGCAGATATAGAGTTGCTGGCGGCATGCCGAGAAGAATTTCATCGTCGTCTGAAGGTGTACCATGCCTGGAAATCAAAGAACAAGAAGCGAAATACAGACACCGAGATGAGGGCTCCCAAATCGGTCACTGACTATGGTAAGACATGACACGTTTCCCCAAGAGAACGGCCTGCACGGTGGCAGAACAACAGAATTCAATTGTCACAAGTCGTGTGTAGCTGATGATTTTTGTAATGGCAAAAGGTGATTCAGCATAATATTTATTCTGGAAAGATAATCATCTAAACTTCTTTCTTATGCGAATGTGTGTGTCGTGGCAGTTTCCCAAGGTTGAATGCGCACTTTTTGTTTGTTGTTCTTTAAGAACCTCTGCGGCACATTTTGTGATTAGCGTTAGCATTGTCATGCACATAATGCAGACAGCTAAAAGCACATCTAAAGGCACTCGCTGCCGTTTCAAGGAAATCAAACCTCTCACTGATTTTCCCACTTGAAAGGCACGTCACAGTGTTTGGTTGCTGGAAGACTTTAGTGCTTTTTAAGTGTTTGCTCGTGCAGAACAAACAGGAGGTTTAGAGTTCCGTGACCTGCAGGTCCTCTTCAAACTCTCCGGCTCTCTTGTTGTGAAATCCTCAGATGTGTCTTACCTTCAAACAGTGGAGTGTTTGTATCAGGTGCATGGGGCTTACGCTG
>JAFVLL020038124.1:0-67671 GCA_021397915.2 Tor tambroides
TATCTGCTTCATGGGCTGGACATCCACCCCACCCCAGCTTCTCAAATAAAAGCTTTAATGTGACAGCTGATTGATTCAACTGCATGGAAGGTTTCTATTCGGTCCACCTGTGTTCTTAACTGAACAAGCAGCATTGACGCAGAAGCTGAAGGAGCAGTGAGAATTTAAAGGTGAGTTTTCATTTTCTTTGACATGCAGCACAGGGAACCATCAGGAACAATTCACCAGTCCTAAAAGAAATTCACAGCTCACCCATAGTTATGAATTTCATCAGTCCTTGAGCTATGAATAAATAATGGCAACAAATTTGGCCATAAATAATGGTTCTGAGAACATGATTTTATTATCATCACAATGGGAAGACAGCTGCACATGTGAAACAGAGGAGGGAAACCACTGAGAGTGATTTGCTACACCACACTAGCAGTGGTTTTTCCTCTTAAGCGTTAGGATAGATGAATATCTACTGTAAGTGGTCATCTACTGGCATACAATATTAATCTCTGCTATGAGAATCACTCTCATCCATGCCATCTCTTGACTTAACCTTGATGATTAGGTTCACCAGAGGATGCATTATGCAGAATTAAACATTTCTATTTGAAAAAGCATGCCATTTTTTTAATCCAAACTTTTGTTAAAAATATTTATCATAAATCAATATTTTTGTCTTATTTGCCAATCAAAACATCCAAACTTCTTGTAAGGCAAAACACATTTACTTAAGAAGCAAAGATAATGACTTGTTTTCAGAAAATGTATCTTAATAATGTTTTTCTTGTTTTAAACATAAGTCTAACAATATTGTATAGTTCAATCAAAAATAAAAATTCTGAAATCAATAATTCATTTACTCACCCTCATGTCATTCTAAACCTCTGACTTAACTTTCTTCCACAAAAGAGAGAGATAATCTTAGACAGAGCATTATAGTGACCAACAGCCTCAGTCACCATTCACTTTCATTTACATAAAAAGAAAGAAAAAGGTGACTGAGGCTATCATTTTGCAATTTGTCAAATGGTCAAAGTAAAACCAATGTAGTTAAAGGAAAAAAAAAAATCTAGATTTATAATCTTAAACAAATTTGCTTCTTGAGTGCATTTCTCTTGTTTTGATGCATTTCATTTGGCTTTGTTTTTTCTACTTTGTTTTGTACACAGGAGATAAAAAATGAGACAGACAGACAAATAAAGTGAAAAGGGGAGGCTTTTGGATAGACTGTACAGCTTGACGGCAGATCGATTGACAAATGTTCAGGAAAGATGAGCAATCTGAATGAAAGGTTGAGGTTAGGACCTCAGAATATCATCATCCCAGCCTTATGGTGGAAAGCCATTGCTTCAGCCACTAAAAAAAATTGTCATTTCAAATTTTCTTTTCCCTCAGCAAGACAGTTACTAAGCACCAGATGATTGTGTCAGATCTTTTTGGTTCTAAGCTACGCAGAAAGAATAGTTTACGGCTCACATAATTTGGTTTTAGTCATGTGTGATCTGTCAAATGTTGGATAACTGTTTCTTTCCCCTTTGGCCTTGTAAAAGCATTGCTGAGGATCCTGTGAATCTTGGAATGCCAATAAGTTTTTTACTGCCAGTCTAGTATTACGCACCATGTGATATGTATCAAATCAAAAATTCTTAATATATCTTTATTGGTTAACTTTTTGAAGGTCATGGCCTGATATATCTTCTTTAGGGCCATTAGGAGAAAGAAAGAGGAACACCTTACCTTTAAAAAAAGGTGCAATAAGGTGCAAACTCTCTGTTTGGGGTTTAGGACTTGGCAGTTTCATTACTTAATCTATCCTAAATGAAAATCACGATTATTTGAGAAATGTAGTAGGTTTTATTACTGAATGATGGAAATTATGGAATTTCACATCAACAGTTTTATCAATAATAGTCAATAGCAAGACCTGTATACAGATAGATTTTTATGACAGTGTTTTAGTACCCAATAAAAATAAAAATAAAGCACGATTTTGACAACAAAGTCATAAAATTGTAAGAACAAAATCCTACATTTAGGAGATTTAAGGCATAGTGTTGTATGAATAAACTAGAAATATTTAAAGGAAAAAACAAAAACAAAAAAACAAATGACAATATTACAAGACGAGTTGTGATCACAAAATGAATATGCCATTGCAGCAACAGCAAGAAATCTATGCAAAAAAGGATGCAATTGAATTATAGGATTTACCAAACAAAGAAGTCTTGTGGTGCATCAGCACAGTAATTCTTACTATCTGAACACTTCGGTAGTTGCAAAGAATTTAATTTATTCAGAAGAAACAAACATTCATGCTCCTCTTTGCTGTTCTTGACCACATCACTTTGTTACTTTCCTAACAACTTCATTCTCATAATATTACAATTTTAATCTCATAATGATATGAATTTCTCATAATTGGCTTTACTCTCAAAACACCTACTTACAGTTGGTGTGTGTGCTGTGTACACTTTCCCACAAGTGTACAGGCTCATATGCAAGTTGTATAGAGACTTTGCATCACATGACTGTATTTTTAAACCTTGTTTTACAAAATAAAAGACAAAATTACAGCAGCTGGTTGTAATGCCATGGGAAAATGATATAACGGAATATATATACTATTTTCCATATACAGCCTATAATTTTTTGACTACTGGAACAAGAGTGAAACATTCTGAAGATGCCACAGCCTGCGGAAGAGATTCCTGTTGGACAGGGTAAGTTATATTTGAATCAAAACATTGTATTTACATGATTTAATGACTTAAAAATTTGTGGTGTCAAAATTAGCGCGTTAACGCATACGATTAATTTTTTCAGATTAACGTGTTAAAATTTTTTTAACGCAATTAACGCAGGGGCGGGGCTAGGGTTGGCCACCCATTCACAACTGCTGCCTCTGTCACTTTTTTTCTTGAAAAGGATAGCGTTTATTTAGACCCAGAACGTCTTTATGACCACATCAAACGGGAGAAGTTTCAGACGGGCGCTCTAACGTCGCCTCCGCGCCAGGCTCGAGTCAAACGAGCGCGTTAAAAGATACTGTGCTCGTAGCGCGCGCTCTTCAAATACACGCACAAAGGTGCCGGCGCGCGCTGTAGCCTGTATCATTTCATATCAAACAGCGAAAGAAACTACGTGCATGCAGTGTCGTAGTTACGCCATCATTTAAGGCATGAAGTTACCAAAAAGGCGATTAAAGCTGCCTTAAAACTGTGTGCATGCAAGCAATATGTTATATATGCGCCACATTTAAGAACATGTCTCTGAAATGGTTTTAAAAACTGTCCTGAGGCACCCCAGCACTCTCTCCCTTATATAACACTCCCGATTCAACTCGTCCACTCATTAGTAGAGACTTTAAGACCTGAAGTGAGTCAGAAAAGGTAAAGAGTTGTGAGAAAATACGATGCATGTCAAGATCCACGTCACGCAGCAGTAGCAGCTTTTAAAGCAATAGCAGGCAAATAAGCTAATAACCAGCTGCTGTGATGTCTATTAATCCAAGAACAAAAGAAGAAAGAGGAAATCAATAACTTTTATAGCTTTACGGGGTTCATCTACATTTAATTTAGAATTTAGTGTTTGGTAACTATTCATTTTCCATATGTTTCTGCAGAAGGGCACAGGTAGCTAAATATGTCATTTATTATAATGGGTTCGTGTGAAGATTGTTTTAAGTTCATTTAAATTAGAAGTTAAGTCTAATAAATGTTAAAATTGATAGTTCTCAATTATACTGTAATGCTGAATGGCTACAGTCAATGGTTAAATATTCAGGGGAAAAAAACTATTTTATAGAGACATCAGTAGTATTGATATCAGTGATGCTGGCCTTCAATCATAAAAAAGATGTCATTAAAGAAATATTAAAAATATACTGTCTTTATGTTGTTTGTACATTTGAAGATTGAATGTGAAATTATTGCAATATAAAAGTATATTTAAAAACTTTAATGTTAGGTGGGATTAATCGTGATTAATCGCGATTAATTTTAGAAAAATGTGCGACTAATTAGTTAATTTTTTTTAATCGATTGACAGCACTAATAAAAATATATACAAATTTAGATAAACATAAAAAATTAGGCCTAGGCATACTGTGTTTGAAGACTTCCAGCACTACAAATCTCAACAGCTGATTTATCAACCTGCAATTTTAAAGTCAATCATCAAGAGAACACTCTGAATTTTACTTTTGACACACACATAATAAATGCACCACCAAGCCTAAAACATTTACAGCAGGTTCAAAGTGATAGCTTATCCTTTATTTTAATACCTCCTTATTTGTTTTGGTCCAAACTTCCAAGGAAACATTGCCCTCATGTGGTTAAATATGAATAAATATCAAGTGAAGGCAATGAAGATGGCACATCAGTTCTATTTTGAATAACATATGGCATGAGTGTGGCTTTTTTTTTCTCAGTGTTTAATAAAGCATATAATGTAATGATTAATGAAATTGAATGATTAAAGCATATATCTTTCAAGTGGAGATCAAGAAGAGATCTAGAGTGCCTGGTGTTATGATCACCCAGTACGTCAAGGAACTGTGCACGTGGAAAAACTACACCCGATTTCACCAGAAAACCAATTGCCTTGACAGTTCAAGAAGGTACAAAAATAATAATTATTATTAGTAGTAGTATTACTTTTATAACTGTAATTCTAATTATTATTGCAAGTGTTGCTATTGTTAAAAAAAGTCAAAATATATTTTAAAAGACTTGTTCTGTTCAGTTGTTAATAAATTCACACTAATAATTGATATATTGTCCAATAGACTATTCTGTGGATTTGATTAAACATTTATGTGTTAGTTGAGCAGTCATTTAGCTATAATGAAAAAGTAGTACCTTCGGGGTAGTAGATCCTTCATAAGCATAAAACTCAGAGATGATGAATGGGTTGCCTTTTTGTAACTGCAGGCAGAGTGGCCATTTTCAAAGCGGTGGTGAGCGGAGAGCCAGCACCAACTGTAACATGGGCTCACAACAAGGGTGACACTTCTGATCCAGAAAAATATAAGCCAAGATATGATGAAAGGACTAGAGAACATGTTCTAGAGGTAACATACCAATGCCCAACATTTGGATCTGAAATTACAACATTATCATAAAGTACAGCATATTATGGTGATGGATCCTTCTACAGTCAAATTATTGTTTAATTTGTTGCATTCAAACAGATAGTAAATGTGCAAGTAGATCAAGCAGATACGTACAAATGTTTTGCTACAAATCAGTTTGGAAAAGCCATGTGCACAGCTACACTGAGTGTATTTGCAGGTAGGCAACATATTTTTATTTGAAAAAGCACAATAATCAAGAATATTACTATAATCAAATCTGTACATTCAATGTGCAGAACTAGGCAATTAGATCTGTTATATAATCTGAATGCATGATCACAATTATACAACGTTCTTATAGTATTTCCCTTCTCTGTCTTTTAGTTGGATTCAAGAAAAAGTCAAAGGATACATCAAAAAAAGGTGGATATGTTAATCCTGAAATATAAAATGCATGTAAAGAGGGATGTTTTATTGATAATGTATGATGTTTTTTTCTGTTTTGTTTCATAAGATGACCAAACCAACGATCCTGAGGACTTCAGGAAAATGCTTAGGAAAACAACGTAATTGTTTAATTATGTGATCGAGTGTTTCAGAAATGTCTCTTGTAAATCAAAGTTACTTATCAAAAAGAAAAATCTTTGGTCTAGAATTGTCAAGAAGAGAAAAGAAAAACCCAAGAAAGAGTGAGAGATTGATCCAAAATTCTGGGAAGTGATGCTAAGTGCCAAAAAATCTGATTATGAGCGCATCTGTCAAGAATTTGGAGTCACTGACTATCGGTGGATGCTAAAACAGCTTAAGAAAAAGGAGAAGGAGGATGAACAAGCAAAGGTATTTATCAGAAATTTAATCATTTTCATGCAATTCCAATTTCCAATCATTTTGAGTTGAGACTCTGCCTGCCTTGAGACACCCTTCTGCAATTTCAATAGTACTTCAGCCAATTTCTCTAATAATTTCTAGCGGTTTTTAAGAGGATATTCAGTAAAGTCTTAAATTTACTTCTTAACTCCTATTTTTTTATGTCTTACAGGTGGTTGAAAATGTTGACAACATGAAGCAGACTGAAGTGAAGACAAGTGGCAGAGCTGAGTTTGAGTTTGATATGAAACTTAAGGACGCAAACAGTAAAATTTATCTGTACAAAGTAAGTTCAAATGGTTTTACATATAACAAATAAGTGACGTCATCTAGGACAAAAAAAAAGGCATATTTAAAACCCGAATTCACTCTTTCCAGGACGGTGAAATGCTTGATTATAGCGATGGCACTGATCATTCCTCCAAACACAATATGAAGAAGACTGGTGATAAATACATGTTTAGCATAAACAATCTCGGTTTAAATGATGGTGGACTATACCAAGTGGATGTTGAAGATGTCAACATTATCTCAACAACCTTAGCAAGTAAGAAAGCGTTTCATTTTTAGCATTTCAAATAAAATACTTTAAAGTACATCTCTACATCCATTCTATTAATCATTTCCCTACAGTTCCTGATGTGGAATTTGACGGTACACTGTAAAAACAATTCCGTAAAATTTACGGTAAAAAACTGGCAGCTGTGATTGCTGGAATTCTACCATAAAAAATACGGTAAAAACGTTTTAGGTTTTACGGTTTTAACTTAAATTTACAGTTAAATACCGTAATTGCTTTAACTGATATAATGTTAATATACCAACCTATTAAAGTACTGAAATCTGTTTTGTACCTTTGACATACCCTGATAACCACCAAATGCAGGTGGTGATGAGAAAGTCACATGATGAACCAAAGCCCATCACAAGCAGCTTTTAAATAAAAGCATATAAAGAAGGTGCACAGTGTCATTCACACAAGCTCTAAACACCATCATGGTGAGACTCATTAAACTGAAATATGCTATAAACATTAATTTAACAACATTAGATGTAACATACAACCCTAATAAACATAACTGATAAGAAAAAACTAAGAAGAAACATAGTTATTTCAAAGAAAAAACATCAAATTCAAACAGAATTTGAAATGCAACGCAGAGAATTCTGGGAACACCAGTTTACGGTTTTTCCCTGTAAATTTTACAGGAACTTTCCGTTAACCATTTAACAGGTTTTTACTGTTGCATTTTCACAGTTTTTTACCGTTAAAATCACGGTCATTTTTTACAGTGTATGCTAAAAGATGCAAAAGTGGTTGAGGGGCAGGATGTCATGTTTGAGGGCGTTTTTTCTGGCCCTGTACCACAAATCACTTGGTGCACCAGTGACATCTCTGTTGAGCATGGAGACAAGTACAATATCATAGTCTCTGAAGACAAGCTCACCCACAGATTGGTGGTAAAGAACTGTAAAAAAGAGGACAAGGGTGTGTACACAGCTATTGCTGGGATTAAATCATCCAGGGCCACCCTTGCTGTTGATGGTAAGTCTTCAAGAAGAACAAAAAACATCATCTTTCAGGATACTTTTACACTGCCATGTATATCAAGCAGGCTAATAATCTATTATTGTTTGTTATGCTCTATGCCACTTCAGAGGACCCTAACGCCAAGAGAAAAGGTCGAGGTGGTGCAAGTGACGGAGCAGATGAACTTGCAAGACGTTTAGCAGATGAACAGGCCAGACTGCAAAGAGAAAAAGACGAAGCAGCCAGGAGAGGCAAGGGTACAGATGGGAGAGGTGATGGAGCTGATGGCCGTGGTAGTGTTGCAGATGGCCGTGGAGGGCTTGGTGGAAATGGAAGAGATGGACTTGGAGGAGAGGCAACAGGGAAGTATGGACAAGGTGGCCTTGGAGGACTTGACGGAAGTGGAGGGAACGGACTTGGAGGAGATGCGACAGGGAAATACAGACAAGGAGGAGGCGGTAAAGATGAAACTGGGAAGAGTGGAAAGGATTCTGGAATGGGTTTGGGAGCAGATGGACTGGGAGACCAGTCAGCTGTGGTTGGATCAGGTGGAGATGTCACAGGTATGTTAATGACAAAATTGTGCAAAAACTCTGTCAACATTTTACATTGCTTATTATTTAATTTCCATGAACAACTTACCACTTAGTCTTAGACAAGTTATTATAATTCATTCAAATGCATTCATTCCAGATGATAAAGTGCACTTTGCAAGTGGCTTAACAGACAAAAATGCTCTCCATGGCAAACCTGCAGAGCTAGTGTGTAAACTAAATACTGACAAAATTGATGGTGTGTGGTATAAAGATGGAAATAAGGTATGTTTGTGTAACGTAGCCATATCTCACTGACTGGTCACTTTTCACTGACAAAATACAGAGTTTGACATTCATATAAATCTTTCTTTATATCAGATGACTTCCAAAGATGGAGTGATAATCTCTAAAGATGGTTGTACACATAAGCTCATTATCCAAAACTGCAAGGATTCTGATGCAGGTCTAAATCATTTTGAGGTGAATGGTTGCAAGACAGAGGCCATTGTGAGAGTTGGAGGTAATCACATTGATTTTTTTTTTTTATTGCATTTGGCTAGCATGAGGAAGTTACTGTCAGTTTGGAATTTACAATAATCTGATGTATATTGCCCCTCTATTTCCCAGACCTTCCAGAATTTGATCCTGATGCTTTGCAAAAGTTCTCCAACCCTGTGATAGTGAAAGCAGGCCAGAGTGCATCTTTTAAGATGTCATTTCCTCCACAAGCCTCACTAGAGATTAAATGGTTTAAAAATGGCTCAGAGCTTCATGATGGTGGTTCGGTGAAAGTGGTGAAGGAATCAAACCACAGTCGTCTTCAAATAAAAGATTGTCTGTGATCGGATACTGGTCAAATCAAAATCCAGCTAAAAAATCCTTTTGGTTCTATTGAAACTTTGTCAAGCCTTATAGTATTAGGTGAGTACAACATCTGCAATTAAACTGTTACCAAAAAAAACAGCCTACTATATTTTGAGTAACATACATCTGTACTCCTGACAGACAAGCAAGGTCCACCACAAGGCCCACTAGAAGTGAATGAAAGCACATCCTTGGTCCTTGAACTGAAATGGAATCCTCCGAAAGATGACGGCGGCTCAGGAGTGACCAACTACATAATTGAGCGCCAACAGGTTGGGCAGAGTATCTGGAAAAGGATTGAGGATATTTCAGCGAACCATCTAACCTTCAGAGATAGAAACGTGTCTCTTGGCAAGAGGTACATCTATCGCATCTACGCTGAGAATCTTGAGGGCATCAGTGAATCGATGGAGACTGAAAAAATCATGGCTGGCTCTTTAAGTAAAATCCTTAAGTCTTTACTGTTAAATTTTTCATATTGAGAGGTACTGAGGTCATCTAACATTGATATTACCTATGTGTTGGCAGTGTTCCCCGGGCCACCAGGCATACTGAAGGTGGTCAGTGCGTTCAAAAACTGTATAAACCTAACATGGACCCCAGAGAAATATGGAGGGAATAAAATCTTGGGCTACCAGCTAGAGAAACGCAAAAAAGATACAAACCAGTGGGTGACTCTGAACTCAATTAAGGACCCTATTCAAGGTATTTTTTATTTCAAAACTCCACACTGAATGAAAGGCACTGACTTCCAGCTGTACTAAATGTTGAGTCTGGAAAACAATTGCTAGGACAAATCAATAAATACCCATTAGCAAGCACCTAACTTAAAGTTCACAGACCTCAAAATACATATAAGTGGTCTCTACTTCTTACAGCTCTGAAGTATGCATTGAAGGATGTGTCAGAGGGGTCAGAGTATGAGTTCAGAGTAACAGCCATTAATATGTCTGGGCCTGGAGAACCCAGCGCTCCCTCTGCGATGGTCTGCGCTAAAAACCCCAACAGTAAGTCACAGTCAAACGATTAAGAAATCAGGTTGAGTTCAAACATCTTTATTGATTTCAAACAATCATTTTCAGTGAAGCCCAATTTCAAAGATCCGGAAGACTTTATGGTTGTGAGATCAGGAAATTCTATCAGAATCAAAATTAATTATGAGGTAAATGTCTACATCTACATATCCACACTTTACACAACTCTCGCCTCTACATAGTTAAATATCTTCTTCAAATAGAAAAAAATTGATATTCGGCACACAGGCCTCTCTGCCACCAGAGATTACGTGGCTTAAGAATGGGGAACCTGTATCTCCCTGGAACAAGATCATTCATGATGATGGCACCTGCACGCTTGTCATACCCTCCTCAAAGTACTCCGATTCTGGAGTCCTACACCATTGTGGCTAAAACCTCAACCCGGCAAGCCAGCTTTGACATAGAGTTCAGAGTAACAGGTAAGCTACATTTGATGTAAATGATATAGCAGTGTAAAGAAGTCTGCATCTGTTGCAAATATTCATTGCAGGGTTCAAAGTAATTTTGCATGCTTTAAGCCTAGGTGAGACCACAACTTCACAGACAGCAAACCAGAAAAGTACATGCCAAAGAAACAAAGAGTTACTCACAAGTGAAAGAAACTATTGCATAAATATTCCTATAAAATAATCCTACTTTATGTTGCTACAGATGAACCCAAGCCTCCAGGCCCAGTGGAGCTAGAACAGGTGGTTTATGGCAAAGTCATTATCTCATGGGGTCCTTCTCCAGACCACGACAAAGATGACCGGCTGCACTACACGGTGGAAGAATATAACTCCAACACGCGCATTTGGCGCAGAATAGCCGACCACCTTCTCTGCACTACCTACACTACCAGCATTCAACCAGGTCAAGAATATCACTTCAGAGTCTATGCAAAAAATGATATGGGACTTTCCGATCCTTCAGTATCACCAACATGGGGCGTAAACAACAATAAAGGTGGGCAGCAGGACCACTGGTAGTTTAGCTTATTGTATTGCCCAACGCTAAATACTACTACTTAGATCTTTTCTTTCCTTCCTTCCCACCAACTAGTTCCAGCACCCTCAACTATGTCAGCCGTGGTCACTTTGGAAAGGCCACCATCCATCCTGGTTCCAATGAAACTTCACACTCCACCACAAGGATACCAGTGCTACATGACCTGCGCTGTCTGCGGCTGCCCCAGCCCATACATTGCATGTTACCATAATGGGATTTACATCAACTCCGACAGCAACTACTACATCACAAATGCATCTGGCGTCTGCTCTATGTACATCCTCAGAGTTCGGCCTGAAGATAGTGGCGAGTACAAAATGGTGGCAGTCAACCCATTTGGCAGGGCAGAATGTTCTTCTACATTAAAAGTGAAAGGTATGACAGCTGCAGTGTTCATTTCAAGGCTTGAGAAGTGTTTACCACAGTCACCTGATTTACATGATGGTTTGTCCTTTGTGAGCAGTCACGTTGCTAATAATTTTGAACATGGTCACGTAATGCAAATGGGCTACAGCCCGTGCCAGAGCCCGTCAAAAAGTGACCTACAGGGCAAATATGGACCGTCAGTCATTTTTATGCGATTACAGATTGATTTAGACAAATTAGCTGCACCGCTTGATGCATTAGAGCACTTTCTGAAAATCTCTATGGTGAGTTCAGAAGCACTCAGCAGTCAGCAATTAAAAAAAAAAAAAAAAAAACTAAAACTAATTGTATAAGACAGATTACACTAATGTCCTCTCTACTGTCCCTTCTGACAAAGCTGTGAATACTGTGTGTACTTGCATTGCATTATCAATTGCAACATGACCAATTTTGAAATTCAATAACACACAAAATTACCCGAGTACCTACAATGAGATCTGCATAAAGTATGTTTCAGTCATGAAAATGAAAGTGCTAAGATCTGACAATTACTCAAAAAATTAACTGTCATTTGGATCATTTGGCTTTCTGAAAAAGCAGATGAAAAGCCCTGGCCAGTGCATTATATATGTAAATCAAATTACTTTTACAAACGCATTTTTCTATTCAGCCTTTTTACAAAGAAACCAAGGTTTACCACAAAAACAAAAAACTCTTAAATATCATGTTTGTATAAAATAGTTGGTCATTAATTTTATTCTTTCTCCTTTTTTCTATTCTATATTTCAGATTGATCTGTACTCCACTGGATGTGCTAGTTTTTGCTCTGCTTCTGCCACAACTAATTTCCTGCAAAAATTTTAAGCTAGGACAGTGCATGCATATAAATAAACATAGCTATGGTGGAATGCAATTGAGAACACATAGTGATGTGTACTACTAAAAATAAAAGAAGTTGGAAAGTATTTAAGTGTATGACAATTTGCAAATACACATTTTCTGACGAGCATACTTTCTAGCATGTTATTCTTTGAGACTTGAAGTGTCATCCCCAATAAAAATTATCTAGTTATGAACTATCGAACTCTACTGCACATTCCTCTTGGACATGGTTGAATAAATGACATAATGGAAGATTAAACAGACATATTAATGGCAAGATTCACATCGATTATACTTGAACAATTCACATTCTGATCAATAAAACGCTTCGTCACACTCAGCAGTACAGTGACATGACATCCATGTCTGTGATAGCATGAGAACATGGATAGTAGCCTACTGTTTCAAATTGCAACCTGAATAGTTCCAGTCTCAGCATGGTTCTCAACAAAACAAACTCCAGTGTCAGGCATCTGAAACTGAAACCGCTATCAAAAAGCAAGTGTGTAGTGCATAACACAAAAATGTGAATTTTAACAAATCAAATATAACCTATTAATTTCAGTACTCCATGATTTTTCAAAGACAATTCAATGAACACATTAATGACAAATAGGCCTACAACAGGCTAATATTTATATACAGTGTACTGGCTTACATTTACATACTACCACATCAGTGGGCTGATTCAGATAGCTGACTGCTTCAGGACGTTTTTTTTTTTTTCAGAACAGATTTCAGATAACAATGTGTTGTGACTGAGCGATAGTATCTTCTTTGCCACAGTCTCGCTACAACAGCAAGAATTGCTTTTGACAGGCTGCCAGCTTGTGATAAACGCTCACCTGAAATCAACACTGCCTCGTTATCACTCCTATAAAAGCAGCAGCAACACGTGTTGTACTCCCTACTGGATACCGATATCCCTCGTGCACTACGGAGTGTTGTCGAAATCCTACGGCCAAGACAACACCTACGCACGCTTTTGGCCTTTTGGATTTACCGCGCTTCTGACGTTCCACACCAGTCGCATCTCAAGTATAGCGCATGCGCATTTGCCGCTAAGCTTCGGTCGCTCATTTATGATAGAGGAAAATGATGAGGAAAAACTTTGGTTTTCTTAAAGATTTTAGTGTATATCGTTTATACTGTAGCCTATGATGTAGCGTTGACGTATTTTTGTTGACCAACCCGGAAGCTAATATCACCGTTCCCTGAAAAAAATTCCATTGGCTTTTTGATTTTTGAAGAAAATTAGCTCTAGTGTATGATTCTTATACGTTTCATCATGATAATCTACACAAATTAACACACTTTTATGAATTTTGGAGCCTACATACAATAGCCACAACTAGGCACAATACTAAATGTAAGCTATAAACTTTTTCGACTAAAGGCTTTTTAAGAAATCGCGAGGTGGTATTATTGATGTTTCCTACTTTGTAGAATAAAACTTTAAAATTTCGTGAGCTTGACCTTATTTCAGCCATTTGACCAAAAACCCTGACTTTGGCACAATGGAACCAGATGTGCTAAAACTCACTTCCAGGTTTCAGCCTACAAAAATATGCCATCCATGCAGCACTCTGTTCTGTATCAGGGCAAAGTTTAAAGTCATAAGATTAAATGTGTGTTTTATTGAGCCCAGATAATGTGGCCACTAGTTTGTGAGAGCTGCTAAGCTGTGTGGGTCAGCTCCTGTGCATGTGAAATGACACCCTCTTGGACTGCATACCCAGCACATAAGTCATAATATCAATATATTTTTATTTGTGCATTGTTAAATTATAAATAGCACATCCCATTTACATGAGAATTTAACATAGTCTCTCATATCTGAAGGAACATTACCAGACAAAATAAATTGAA
The DNA here is from genome assembly GCA_021397915.2 of Tor tambroides. Classification (NCBI taxonomy): domain Eukaryota; kingdom Metazoa; phylum Chordata; class Actinopteri; order Cypriniformes; family Cyprinidae; genus Tor; species Tor tambroides. Next base: position 14,011 of record JAFVLL020038124.1, read on the forward strand.
CTACTGAGATGAGTCTGGCTATTGTGGTGCCTTCCAACATCGCTTATCTTAATTCTTATTTTACACATCCTGATGTAAGGTCATTACATAGACATGGTGTTAAATAGTAGCTAATGACTAGATCAAATAGTGCAATAAAGCATAAATGAGATCCTGTTTTCTGGCAAAGGTGACGTTACATCTTGTCCCAGGCAATGGCAAATGAACAGTCACCACAAAAGCAACTTGAATGTCACTCTCACTATTTAGAGAATAAGTATGACCACGAACCACAGACAGGGCCCCTGTCCCTTTGCCGCTGTAAACCTCACCCAAATAACAGATTTAATGTGACAGCTAATAAGACTGCAGTGCTTGAGAGGTTTCAATTTGGCCCACTACTGTTTTATTATTGAACAAAATGGAGAGACTGCAATAAATTGTGAGAGTCGAACACAGTTGTGTTGACAGAGCAAGTTAGCTCCACGTGAAGGTGAGTTGCTTCTCCTTCTTTCTTATTTTTCTTAATTTTTTCCAGATGAGAACATTGAAATATACAATATTACACATTATGAGTAAATAATATACAACGCAATCTGAAGGCTTTTTAAAAATCTCAGATTTCAGGTTTGACTTGTATATGGGAAGATACCCACCCACAGATCTGATTCTAAGTATTGAACAGATTAGATTCCAGATGGTATGTTGTGATGCTCAGATTGCACTAAAGTGTTTTAGATGCTATCAAACGATGTTAAAGTGCTTTCTTACATGTAATTGCCAGTCAGACTGAATAAAATCATTTTATAAGAACTTAATGTAGGGTCTGTAGTGCTCTACTAAAACACACTGATATTCTAACCATAGTATTATGCTTTTATGTTGAGTGGTTTATCAGTGAAAGTGCTTTACTTTTTCATGTAAATACTTACATAGCAGATCTCCTCATATTATATTATAATAATTAAATATGATTTGCTCTCCTAAGCTAAAGCGTAATTGCTCTGGTAGCACATCTCTGATAAATTTATGAGGTATGTGACCAATCAAAAGCAGGGGTAAAATGCTTGTAAAATGAAGGATCATGTGCCTTATCGTGGTGTTAAAAAAGATTTTATGTCAGACTTGTGTTACTTCATGTGCAAAAGGTATAATATCACTTCCTAATATATCTTTATTGGTTCACTGGTTCAGTTACTGGCATAGGTTTTGGTTACTGACTAGACAGTAGGCATCAACACAGTAAAATGCTATTATATATACATGTATGTATATAGCACTTCCCATGTGGTTATGAAACATATTTCTACACAGGGCATATTGCTTGAATCTCATGAAGGGATGTTTACAAGGTGGTATGGGACATATGGCTGGCAGATAGTGTTTCATATTCCTTATTTACACATATCAGCCCTTTATCAGGGATAAGACCTTATAATAATAATGTTCTCAGTGACAATAACAAAAGTCTGTCTGTAGTACAATAAAAATATATGCACCTCGTAGAGTTAAGCATATCTGTTTGCTGGTGATGGGACACTTTATAATAAATTGTCATTGGAATTCTTTTAAAATATTTGTTTTTTGTAATGGAAGAATAAATATGATTATGTGATTATGTGCCTCACTTTAACTTGTATTCACCCTATATGTTGTTATAACAGCAATAGTAATGATTACATGTGCAATGTACTGATTTTGCCCTCTCTTCTCGATTTTAGATAAAATTACAAATTTTGATTAAAGGTCAGTCTACCATTTTGAAGATGCCGAAGCCAGCAGAAGGAACAGGTGGTAAGTTAAAATAATTACAATCATGGTATGCCAAATGACAAAATTCTTTAAACCATCTGAATCATTTATTTTAGATTTGCTTTGTTACATCACCCATGACCTTTTTCTTAATCATGCAGTTTAGTAGATGTGAGGATCAGGAAGTGCTCATGATCAAGGCTGTGATTAAACATCGCCATCATGTGGTCAACAACAAATCCACAGCTTCAAACTCTGAAGATCATGAGACATAAATATGCCATTTCATATCTGATGGCCGTGTTTCTGTATAGTCTGTATTCCATTGTTTTACAAAACTGAACATCATGGAATGATGAGTTTTTGAAAACACTGTTTGATATTTCAGTGGCAATTAGGAAAAGATCCAGAGTCCCTGGTGTTATGGTCACACAGTATGTCGAAGAACTGCCACCTGGATCTACTACTCCTGGTTTCATCCAAAAACCCATAGCCTTAACTATACAGGAAGGTAATAGTTTTCTTCATTTTCAGTATGGAGCATTTGGATTGATCATAGAAATGTAATGATATAATTTCATTTAAATCTATCTATCTATCTATCTATCTATCTATCTATCTATCTATCCTTGATCATAATATATAACATCACACCTATTCTGTTTAATATGCAGGCAAACTGGCCTTTTTCAAAGCTGTTGTGAGTGTCTATCCAGTACCAGAAGTTTCATGGGCATGTAACAAAGGAGATATCTCTAATCAAACAAAATATGTTTCACGATATGATGAGAAGAATGAAGAATATATTCTGGAGGTGAATGCAATTTTCAGCTGTGTTATCAGCTGTTAAATTTTTATTCTACATGTTTAAATTGTACCTTTACTACCAATAAATATTGGTAGTAAATATATATTAAGAGGACAATTTATTTTTATATTATTTTATATAATTTATTTATAATCCACCTTGGTATGGTTTTTTATTTCCATTCTACAGATACCAAATGTAGATTCAGATCAAGAAGACATATACAAATGTTTTGCTATAAATCCATTTGGAAGGGCTGTTTGTACTGCTGCACTGAATGTCATTGAGGGTAGGAAATTCATAAGGTTCATTTGAATATACTGATCCATAAGTTTTCTATTACTGATTAAAATAAAAATGCTATATCACATACAGTATATGCCTAAATGGATCTGTTTCTCTTCTTTTCAGTTGGATTCAAGAAAAGAGCACCAGGTATTTATGCAACTCAGAGCTAATGACACTTGAAATTAAATAAACTGTATAAAAATATTGGAAAATCTTTTGATTGTTAAAGAGAGTTCAGAATGTCAAAATAGCTTAAAAAATGTCTAATTTTTCAGCCCCCAAAAGCAACCCTGATGATGAGTTCAGAAAAATGCTAAAGAAAATGTAACGTATCATTGCATCATATATCTACCTTTTATATATTAGTATTTGCTTGTATAGAAACAGAAAATCATAATGATAGGCCAAGTAACCAAAACAACCAGTCTGATCTGTAATCATACTAAATACATTAGGGTTGTGAAGAGAAAAGAAAAGCAATGGAAAGAAGGAGAAATCGATCCAAGGTTCTGGGAGGTGTTACTGAGTGCACCCAAGAAAGATTATGAACGCATTTGTCAGGAATTTGGAGTCACCGACTTCAGGTGGATGCTGAGAAAACTTAACCAGAAGAAAAATGAAAGAGAGGCAGAGCAGTCCAAGGTCTTGTTTGCTTTGAGTATTAGCCATTTGTGCACCGCAGTTTTTTATACATATACAGTATGAAAATTCTCCACTCCTGATTTTTCTGTCTTCAAATATGTTGAGAAAATCCACAGCATGAAACAGGTTGAGGTAAAAACGGATGGCACAGCGGAATTTGAACTCGACATGAAGTTGAAGGATCCTAACAGCAAAATCCTTCTCTTCAAAGTAAGTGCACTCACTTAAACAGCCTCAATGTCATCAACAATACTTATGCACTTCAGTTTACTATTACCAGGATGGGGAAATGCTTGACTATGGCGATGGAACTGATGAGGCCACAAAGCATAATATGCAGAAATTTGGTGAAGCATACTTGTTCAGCATTAGGGATGTTGGCCCAGAAGATGCTGGGTTATATCAAGTGGATGTAGAGGAGGTGAACATGTTCTCAACTTCCCTAGTGTGTAAGTAGTTATAATTCCAATGTTTTTGTTTGTTTGTTTGTTTAAGAGTTTAATATTCTACTAATATTAGAAGTAACTAATTACTATATTAAATGATACAGTGTTGCTATTAGGCAACATGCAATCTTTGAAGGTTAAAGAACAGGCTGGTGAAGTTGTGAAAGCAGTGAAAATGTGTTTTTTTAATTTTATTTTGACTTGTTATCCATAAATGTTCAAGAATTGTTTTGTGCCTCCAGTGCCTGATGTGGAGTTTAATACCACACTAAAAAACACAAGTGATTGAGGGGGAGCATGCAGTGTTTGAATGTGCCTTGTCGGACCCTGTACCCCAAATCACCTGGTGTGCCAATGACATCTCTGTTGAGCATGGGGAAAAATAAGACATCATGGTGTCAGAAGACAAGCAAGTCCACAAACTAGCAGTGAAAAACTGTACAAAAGAGGACAAGGGAGTCTGTACTGCTATTGCTGGGCTCAGGTCAAGCCAGGGGACTCTGGTCTTGGAAGGTAAATTGATTTATTTTCCCTCTTAGGTAAACTGTGTTTACATGCACTTCAAATGCATATACACTGCCGGTCAAAAGTTTGGAATGATTAAGATTTTTTAATGTTTTTGGAAGACCAAGACTGCATGTATTTGATCAAATATACATTAGAAACAGTAATGTGAAATATTAATCCAATTTAAAATAACGTTTTTCTCATTTAAAATGTATTTTAAAATGTTAATCATATGAATGGTAGCATATCACAGTTGGAATGGAAATATTAAGCAGAAAAAGTGGTTTTTAACATCGATGACAAGAAGAAATGTTTCTTGAGCAGCAAATCAGCATATTAGAATGATCATGTGACACTGAAGACTGGAGTAATGGCTAAAAATTCAGCTCTGCTATCAAAGGAATGGAAATTAGAAATTAGGAAAGTACATTTTAAAATATATTAAAACAGAAAGTAGATCTTTTAAATAGTTGACAATTCATAGTTCACAATATGACTGTTTGTATTGTATTTTCATCAAATAAATGCAGCCTTAATGAACATAACAAACTTCTTTTGAAAACATCTTAATTATTCCAAATTTTTGACCACTAGTGTACATATATGGTCCATGGTGAAACAACACTTAATTTCCCAGAATACACCAATTTACCACACTATGTTCAAAGTGGAGCCAAACAACATCAAGCAAGCTTACAAGATGGAAATCTCAAATCAAACACCCAAAACGATCTCTGTTCATGTCCATTTTGTTGATAATTTTACAATTCTGAATTTTGACTGATCACTATATATCATTTAAAGTATACACTGTAACTGATACTGTTTTCAGATGATCAGAGTACCCACGGGAAAGGTGATGGTGCGAATGAGCTAGCCAGACGTTTAGCGGAAGAGAAAGCAAGACTGCAGAGGGAAAAGGATGAGGCAGCCAGGAGGGCACAGGCTGAAAAAGATGAAGCAGCCAGGAAGGGCCAGGCTGAAAGAGACGAAGCAGCCAGGAGGGCGCAGGTTGAAAGAGACGAAGCAGCCAGGAAGGCCCAGGCTGAAACAGATGAGGCGGCCAGGAAGGGCCAGGCTGAAAGAGACGAAGCAGCCAGGAGGGCGCAGGTTGAAAGAGACGAAGCAGCCAGGAAGGCCCAGGCTGAAACAGATGAGGCGGCCAGAAGGGCACAGGCTGAAAGAGATGAGGCGGCGAGGAAGGCCCAGGCTGAAAGAGATGAGGCAGCAAGGAAAGCCCAGGCTGAAAGGGATGAAGCGGCCAGAAGGGTTCAGGCCAAACAAGATGAGGCGGCTAGGAGGGCACAGGCAGAACGAGATGAGGCAGCCAGGAGGGTAAAGGCCGAGCAAGATGAGGCAGCCAGAAAAGCTCGGGAAGAACAAGATGAGGCGGCCAGGAGCGCCCAAGCTGAAAGAGATAATGCGGCCCATAAAGCCCAGGCTGAAAAAGATGAGGCGGCCCGTAGAGCCCAAGCTGAAAGAGATGAGGCAGCCTGCAGAGCCCAAACTGAAAGAGATGAGGCGGGCAGGAAGGCCAAGGCAGAGAGAGAAGCTGCTGAAAAGATGGCAGCTATGGTGGCAGGAAAAGGCAGTGGAGGATCTAGCCTGGGAGATGGGAGTGAAGGTGATGGAACGGGGAAGAATGGAAAAGGAGGAGATGCTACCTTGGGAGATGGGTTAGGAGATGGGAGTGGAAAACAGAGAAAAGGAGATGGATTGGATTTATACGGATCAGGTGGGGACGGGTGAGGTGATAAGCGTAAGAAGCGTACAAGAGTCAGTGAGCTGATTCCAACAACATCATAGGTATGTGTTAATGTCTGAGACTCCACATTAATATAAAGTCACTTGTTTCTCAGTGCTGGGATGATATAATTTGATATATTTCCTGTGCACTTTTATTCAAACCATGGGGTCCACTTCCTGAAGGGGTTGTCAGATACTGCAGCCAGTGTTGGAGAATCAGCAGAGTTGTCCTGCAAACTTAGCAGTGAAGATAGCAATGGATTATGGTACAAAGATGGAAAAAAGGTTATAATGTACAGTAATTTATAGTATTTATCTGAATTTGTCAGCCAAATGTAGTATATTATGTTATCTATTGTAATATATTTTACAATGTGATTTATTCCTGTGATAGCAAAGCTGAATTTTCAGCTGAAGACTGGAGTAATGGGTGCTGAAAATTCACCTTTGCCATCACAGGAATAAATCACATTTTAAAAAACATATTCAACAGAAAATATTTTAAGTTGTAATAATATTTCACTATATCACTGTTTTTACTGTTTATGTGTTCAAATAAATGCAGCCTTAGTGAGTATCAAAGACTTTTTCAAAAACATTAAGAAATCCTAGTTCATCTAAAATTTTGACTGGTAGAGGGTATATGCCTTACAAAAATTAAATGCATTTTTTTCTTTTACATCAGTTGGAGTCTAAGGATGGAATTACAATTGTCAAAGATGGGCCTCACCACAAGCTAATCATCCATGACCGCCAAGAAAGAGATGCTGGGAAATATAAGTTTGAGGCAGAAGGACGTAAATCAGAGGCTGCATTAAATGTTAAAGGTAGGTGTATTCTCTTCTTTTCTCTTTGCATGGCAGCATAAAATTGGCAGTAAAATGCATTTAATTTTGCAGGAGATATAATCGATTATTTACATTATTTTCCAGTGTAAACTCTATGGTGGGGGCAGGTGTTTGAAAAAGGTATCAGGTGATAATAGTAATTTCTCACAGGTAGAATTAGACAGGGAGCTTATATGACATTCTCTTTCTTTTCTATTATGCTTTCAGTAAATTGTAATGTCTTAACATCTGACCCATGCTGTGTGGATGTATATTCCTGTCTATGAATAAACAACCCTCTACCACCCAGCCCTGGTTTAAAAGAAAGCAATTACAATTTCTCTTTCCTCTCTTTTCTTCAGATCCACCCAAAATTGATGCAGATGCCTTGAGTAAATTCTCAGAGCCTGTTATTGTGAAAGCGAGAGAAAATGCTTCCTTCAAACTACCATTTTCAGGAAAAGAACCAATTAAGATTCAGTGGTTTAAAGAGGATGAAGAGTTGCTGGAGGGTCACGGTGTCAGGATCGAAAAGTCTTCAGCCCATAGCCATCTACTTCTTACTAAGTGTCAGCGCAAAGACACTGGAGAGATAAAAATCAAAATCAAGAATGAATTTGCCACTGTAGATGCGACATCAAAACTTACAGTACTTGGTATGTATTGCAAACTTAATATTAAGTTTTAAAAAATGATCTGTGAAAGCATATTTTAGAAGAATATTAAATCTACATATACCTACATGCAACAGTCAAAGACATCTGTCTGTATTTTATTTATAGTTATATCATACATTTCTTACAAAGCTATAGCTGTTTATATGCTAATTAAAGAATCGTCACTAAAAATATCAAAACCACAAAAAAAAAAAAAAGAAAGAAAAAATCTGAGACTAACTGACCTCAACTATTTGGTTGTTGGATGACTAATCAATGGTTCTGCCATTGTGACCCATCAGTACTCTATTTTTTTTTTTCCAGACAGGCCAACTCCACCACAAGGACCTGTAGAAATTGTAGAAAGCTCCTTGTCTGCCATTGAGTTTAAATGGAGACCCCCAAAGGATGATGGTGGCTGTCCAGTGACTAATTACAACCTGGAGCGACAGCAGCTGGGACGGAACATCTGGACTAAAATTGGAGACATTCCTGGACAGCCTACCTACAGAGACACAAACATAGATTGTGGCCGAAAGTACTGCTACAGAATCCGGGCAAAAAACTAGGAGGGCTTCAGTGAAGTCTTGACAACTAATGATATTGCTGCAGGCACTTTGGGTGAGATCCCTTATTTCTTTCTGTATTTTGATATAGTAAATGATCAGTTGTTAGTCTTTAGAAAAAGGAAGTGTGGTTTATACATAATAAAATGTGTTCTTCTTTTTATTCTCAGCATTCCCTGGCTCTCCTGCTCCTCCTAAAATAGTCAGTGCCTTTAAAGACTGCATTAACTTAGCCTGGCTTCCTCCCTCCAGCACTGGAGGGGGCAGTATCATTGGATATAATGTGGAAAAATGCAAAAAAGGTAGCAATTTTTGGAGTCAAGCAAACCCAAAAGATGATCCAATCAGAGGTACTGAAAATTAATTTACATATAAATTAAATCAAATATTATTTTAATTGAGTTTTAAAGTAGCCTATTCTTCTCTCATTTAAAATACAGCACAATTTCAATGTTTTCATTTCATATTTAGACAAAAAATATATACAGTAAAAGATGTAATCGAAGGTGTGGAGTATGAGTTCAGAGTGAGCGCTATTAACACATGCGGGCCTGGGGAACCAAGTGGGCCATCTGAATGTGCAATTGCTAGGGACCCCAAAAGTAAGACCTGCTCAACAAATTTATACTCAGTACCACACTATACTGAAATGTCTTCCCAGATAGAGTACAAAAATATCAAAAATCTTTAAGTAAATATTTGTGATGTTATTTCTCGCAGAGCCTCCTGGTAAGGTCAAAATAACTGGCCTCAAAATAACTGGATCGAGCTACACCAGTCTATCTCTTTCCTGGACTAAACCTAAAGAAGTCAAAGGTGAGGAAGATAAAGCAAAAGGCTATTTTGTGGAAATCAGACCCACAGACCAACTTGAGTGGAGCCGTTGCAGTACAAACGCAGTGATTCAGATTTCCTTCACTGCTGTGGGATTAAAGTTGATGGCTATGTATTGGGCTAGAGTGATCGCCGTCAATGAAGGAGGAGAGGGGCTTCCACAGAGCTTTGACAATAACATCATCGCCATGCCTCCTCCTGGTAAAGATTCATGTTTTTTTATATTTTTGACTTTTAGCCTTGAGGTTCACACAAAGATAAGTTAATCCACCATTTTTTTCAGTAAAGCCAAAGTTCACTGACAAAAAAATGAAAAGTTTCATGGTCGTTAAAGCTGGAAACACTGTTCGTGTCAGCGTCAGTTTTGAGGTAGAGTATCAAAATATATCTTATTTGACCAAAAGCATATTCACATGTGACAAAATATTAACACTCTTTTTGTATAATATATCAGGACTGACTATTTGTTTTATTTTATCCACAGGCCTCTACTTTACCAGACATAACATGGCTAAAGGACGGTGTTCCTGTAGCCAAACAAGTGACGATTACTAATTTTGAAAAAGGTTCTCAGCTATTTATTTATACATCAGAGCTGTCTGACACTGGCATTTATACTGTCAATGTGAAGAATATGGTGGGCCAGGACACCTTCACTATTGAAATAAGAGTCACTGGTAACCAGATTCCTTAAATTTCTTATCTAAAGTGATAAGGACATGTCATTTTAGTAATATTTCTAAATAAATATTTAATGTTTTTTAAATGGTAACAATATATAAAATTAATGTAAAAATTAAAAATAAATTTTATTTTCATCTAAATATATCAAAAGCCATGGTGTGGTTCTAACTCTACAGAATAATTTTAGATAATTTAGTGATTCTATATGCGTACCTGTTTATTTTTCATCTCCAGATGACCCCAAGCCTCCAGGTCCCATAGAACTGGAACAAAATGTCCAAGGCACTGTGACTTTGTCATGGACTCCTTCTCCCGATGAGAAACGAGAGGACCATCTGCATTACATGGTGATGAAGCGGGACTCTGTCAAACAAACATGGTGTACAGTGGTAGACTGCTTGTTCAACAACAAATTCACAGTCATTAACATCTTGCCTGGAAGAGAATACAATTTCAGAGTGTTTGCCAAGAATGATATAGGCCTCTCAGAGCCCTCAGTGTCTCCAGTTTGGGGAACCACCAAAAAAAGAGGTTTGTGGATGACTTTGTTTTTTGTTTAGTTTATTTTAAATATATTTGTATTCATATTTTCCAATATTCTAATAATAAATAAATAATATTAACAAGAAAAGATGACATGAAATACTTTTTAAATGTATTTTAAACAGCATTTTACTAATTGTTTTATTCTTACTACAGATTTTAAAGGACTAGTTCACCCAAAAATGAAAATTCTGTCATCATTTACTCAACCTGAGGTTGTTCCAAACCTGTAGTTTCTTTCTTCTGTTGAACTCAAAAGAATGTTGGCAATGATGGTAACCAAAAGTCGATGGTAGCCACTGACTTTCATAGTATGTTAATTTTCTGCACATTTTTGTGTAGACTGGTTTTTTTGAGGATTCTTCTGGTCCCGGATCCCTGGTGTTCTTCCCATCAAAGCTGGATTCCTCTCTGTTCACCCTGGTGCCTGATCCCCTGGTCCACTGCCTCAACTAACAGCGCTGCAACGGTTCCATTGGGTGGTTTGATATGGACGCTAAGTATTGAAGGGGTGGTTGGACAGTTAAAATGTTTGAGTGCACTCAAGGGTAACAATTGTTTTCTTTGAAAGATTTTTTTCCTTTTGTTTTTTGTTCATGAGTTCTCAAAAGTTGTGGCCGATTTGTTAACATCAAATGTACTAATGCCGTGTGAACTGAACTAAATATTGAATTTTGAATAAGAAAATAAGGAAAATAATTTGAATAAGAACTACATTCAAACCCTAATCTATTGTCCTGCGCTTCCTTTGGAGTGGAATCTATGAGTCTTTTGACCATATGATTAGTACATAACCAACCTCCTCATCGAATCTAGATTTAGATAACTCCTACTATAGATTCTTAGCCTGCTTTTAAGCAGAACTACTATGCTGTGGGGGGTTACACAATGGTCTAGGCTCCTTGCCATTTAACAGACACCTTTTCCCAAAGCAATTTACAGAACACTAATTGCAGTGAGTCCCTTGGAGAAGTCAGAGATAAGTGTCTTGCTCAAGGGCGCAGTGATGATAGAAGATCTATGAAACTCTATTTATGGGTCACCCTTATCCAGGTTTATGGGATTTGTGATGCTGTCCCTGACACATCACCACTAAACTATCTCCTCCTTGTTCTGAAAATGTTGTACCTATAAGGTTGACAGCTGCAGTATATGGTGGCCAATTACAGTAGAACTGGACAATTGTTTTGCCAGTGATAGTCTGCACTTCATGTGCTTTGTGAATTGCTCACAGCCCTCCAGCTTTTATTGTACCTTCACTTGAACAATATAACTCAGATGCACAAGCAGATAATTGTGTAACATATGCACTGACGCAAAATGTGATGTGACCAAAAATGCATATTCCTACACCAAAAATATCATTTTTTTCACAATGTTTTCATCGCTTTCAGAAAAATTCACATATAGCATGCCTGTATCAAAGACCCTCGACTTCCAGGCAGGCCCCAAATTTATTGTCCCTTTGAAACTTCACACTGCTCCACCAGGTTATGAGTGCTACATGAGTTGTGCTGTGACAGGCAATCCAACCCCACATATTACCTGGTACCATAATAATGTTAGCCTCAACACAAACTCCAACTACTACATCACAAATGTGTGTGGTGTTTGTTCACTGCTCATCCTGAGGGTTGAACTCAAAGACATGGGAGAGTACAAGGTTGTAGCCGAAAGCCCCCTTGGTCATGATGAGTGCTCCAACAAACTTACAGTCAAAGGTATATCTTCTCTTTTAATATTAATTAATCAATTTTGGTTAATATTTTAGATATGAGGCTTATCATTCATATGATTTTAACTTTTAGGCAACAACTACTAGATTTTTTTTCTTATCTTACAGAGTAAACAAAGGACAACTTCAAACAACACCATTTGTGATCATATCAGAAAGTGACAAATGTAATAATCTTAAATAAAATGTGTTCTTTAATAAAAATAAAATAAAAAGATATTTCAACATATATGTACTGAATGTCTATCTATCTATCTATCTATCTATCTGTCAGCTAAGCAGAATCATGTTTCATTCCTTTAGAAGCATCAGGTTACCTTGAGACATCTCAAAAACCATCTGTGACAATCTACAGTGTATAAAGTCACAGCAGTCTAGATGTCAGGTGAATAAAATCCAGACATTAGTTAAGTTTACATTCAATAAAACTGTATTATTAACCAGATGCAAAGTTTCATAACATCCATCATTGTAAAATGAAAGCTGTTTGGGCCCACCAAGACTCCTGGAGCCAAATAGTGTAATACAATCTCATCTCAACCAAAGTCTTCATATGTCTGCTGAAAATCTAAAGAGAGACTTCGCCATCAACCAGTCTGAAAGTTTTAGAGTCTACAAAACAGAGTAAGAGAAATAAAATTAAATAAACTGCACAATGTTCTAAATATTTAAGCAAATGATGATTTTATTGCAATATAGAGGCCTACTGACAAGATTCATGGATCAGTATCAGGATAGATAGATAGATAGATAGATAGATAGATAGATAGATATGCAAATATGCCACATTTTACCTTCAGTATAGAGTATATACATTTTATGTTACAAGTATACAAAAGAAAAAGAAAATGTAAGAAAAATTAAACAGATCTTTGTGTCCTCGTCAGACGCAGTTTCTTAAATAACAAAAATTTTAAACTATTTAATTCTCTGAAACATTAGGTAAGTTTGTACGTGCCGCACAGCGCCATAAAAGTGAGACCGCCTCCAGCGTGCAACGCCCCCTACTCACGCTCCTCGTGCTTGAAAGTTCACTTTTGATTGTTCCCCGTCGTTGTGGCCCAATACAGCGTTGAGGTCTGGTAGAGCGTTAACCAAATCACTGAGTAAATCAGAGAAAGGGGGAGTGTTGCAGTCTATAGTGCAGATCATCCGCGAAGCCAAGATGACCAAACGCAAAGGAAAAAGTACCAATAAACAGGACGACAGTTTGCTGCTCTTGGAGACGCCATCTGTAACACCACCGAGGGGATTTAAAGAATATGCAGTCCCTGCCATTGTTTTTTTTATTTTCGCTGTCGGGGGATCAACGGCAGTCTGGTTCTGCAGCCAGCAGCAGCAAACCATCGACAGTCTAACAGAGACAGTAAATGCAATGCAACTTAGGATAACCAAGTTCCAACAGCAGTTGGGGATGGGTAATGCACAGGTATTCGATTTTGAGATACTCTACAATTAACTAACAAGTTATAAACATTGCATTTTTCTTGTTACAAGTTAACTTTTAAATTAAATACTCCAGTTCATTCCATTTACGCACAGAAAAACACTTTGTGCGCATTGGAACATTGTGTACTACGCGCATACTTGCTCAAGTTTGTGTAATATGGTGTACATTTTGAATTGTTTGGAATTTTATTGTAAAAACACATAATACTAATGGGTCTGAATGTATGCCTCATGTGCCTTTTGAATATTCCATTCGCTGAATTGTGTCATGTGGCTCCCAGGCCATTAATAGTCTGTTCGGAGGAGGATCGTGTTTCCTTTTGCCAAGGCTGACTTGTTTAAAGGACATTATGCAAATGGTATCCTAACCAACATGTAAAAGTAAAGATATAAATAAACACGTAAATTACTCTTTTATTTGAAAGGTAGTCGGCACTGCATTAGTGATCAGAAATGTGATGTATTACAGTAACCCTTTCATTTAAAAATGTCAAACAATTTTCCTTTCACTGATGGTGATTATAGAACTGTAGTATTAAATGCTGTCATTCACTTTAATAATAGTCTTGTCAACTCTACATCCATTAAAAACAGTACATCATCATGCCATTAACCTTGGGTTAAAGTTCTCATTGTCAAAAAATATAGCATAAATAATGTTATTGTAAAATATTGAATCCATAGCACAAGTAGTATTCTAAATTCAGTACATCATTATTATTTGAATTTGAATTAAAAGAAGTGTCACTATTTTAAATGCCAGTGGTTTTACAGCAACTTAAACTCAATAGGCCCTTTGTAGAAAACACTCTAGGAAATTTTTCATTTGCAGTGAGGGGTTAATCGTAACCACATGGTGTTGTTGGGTAAACATTAACTTTTGGGGTTTAAATTTCATTTCAAAATCATGATGTTTTAAAATATCTTTGGTGTTGGTCTATTCAAATTTATAATATAAAGATTCTAATCAAATTATGATCAAATTCAATTATTCATTTTAATAACACATTTCTTTGCTAGCTACATAATACAAAGATCAATGCCAGCATTGTTTTTTATAATACTTTCCTCTTCTGAATCAACTGAATCATAAAACTCATTGCTAGTGTAACTAGCTGCCAACACCACTGACAACAAGAGCATGTCATGAACAAACTTATAAATTCAATTTATTTTTGAAATCCTAAATTATTCACAGTTGTCTTGTGTAAAATGATGAATTAATCACTACAACACTGTAGATTTAATGTATGATTGAATTTTCAGATGCAAACTGCAATTGTAAATGGACATAAGTGGTTAGGATCAATAAATGTCTAAATTGGTGAAATGCTGCATATTGATCAGATTAATAATTTAACTTCATTGCAATTAAAATGTTGTTTATATATCTAGATTGCCAATGTGGGTGTTTTTGAAGAGCGTCTACAAGCACTGGAAGAAGCCTACACACAGGCCCAAAAAAAGGCAGACGTTGCACTGGCCACTTCAGAAAAAATCAAATCTACTGATCTTCAAAGCCAATTCTGGTCTCTTCAGTCTGAGATGAATGCCAAACTTTCTGAACTCCAGCAGGAGTCTGTTTCTACTGCAACATTAAATGCAATGGTCAAGAATAAGACCAAAGAAATTGAAACTCTGAAGCAGAGGCTTACTTCTATCCTTACTGCAAACTCTGAGGTTGCTGTTACCATTTCTGGGCTCACAGACACTGTTTTGGTCACCACATCACGCCTTGACGAGCAGATGTCCTCTATAGAGGGTCTAACATCGGAGTTGGAGGAACAAAGAATGGAACGTTCAAGCTTGAAGGAATCCTTTATCAGCAACAAGAAGGCTCTTGAAAGAAACAGACAAGAAGTGATGGACATCAAGTGAGTAACCTAAGAGGCTTTTTGGGATCATAGGTTATGGAACTGTTTCTAGCAGGTCTTTAGTGATTTGGTGGTGTTATTGATACAGATTATTCCTAATTCATCTTTATTTGGTCTCTCTGCTAGGGACCGCCTGGAGATGGAACAGGCAAGAAGATCCCAAGTTCTTGAGGAGCAGCTTATGGCAGTCCGTAGGAGTTTGGAGGACCATCAAAAGAGTACTCATAGCCTTCACTCTCACCTTGCTGCCCAACTTGAGATCGTCCAGAGTCAGGTATAGTCCTGACTGTTTTATTTTTTCCCTTATATGAACATTTTGACATCTTAATGTTCTTTGTGTTTCAGATGTTATCTGAAAACCAGCAGTCCAGTTCAGAGGAAAATATTCCAGTAGAAGAGCACCAAGTGGAGCAAGCAGCAACTCAGGAGGAAGTTCCAATCAAGGATGAAGAAGTTGAATCAAAGGATCAAGCCATTACCGAGGAGGAAACGGTAGAGGAGGTTCATGTTGAAGAAGGGGAGCGAGTTGTACCTGAGGAGGACGAGCCAGTTGAGGATGTTCAGGTTCATGGGGAAGAACCTGTTGAAAAGCAAGCCGATGAGAATGAAATTCTTGAGGAAGCTGAAGTCAAAGAAGATGTTGCTGAAGAGCAAGCAGTAACTGAGGAGAATGAACAAGCTGATGAGGTTCCATTCCACCAGGATATTATTGAGGAGGAAGCAGTAACTCAACAGGATGAAATGCCTGAGGAGCTGCAGGTATCTGACAAGGAAGTGCCAGCTGAGGAGTTTCAGGTCCTGGGGGAAGAAGAATCTATTGAGAAGCGAGTAGTAACTGAGGAGGATGCAATAGTTCAGGTCAGCTATGGAGATGTTATTGAGGAGCAAGCAGTAACTGAAGGGGATGGAATAACTGAGGAGATTGCAGACCAAGAAGACGACGTTGTTCTTACCGAGGAAGACCCAACTTCCATGGAAGAAACAGGAACTGACACAAGTGTGGCCGAGGCTGTTGAAAACTTCTCTGAAGATCAGGTGGTTGAAGATATCAGTCAGGAGCAAACGTTGCAGGAGCCTCTAGAAGAAACTGAGAAGCAAGTTGAAGAACATGTGCAAGACTCAGAAGAAGAACCTGCTGAGGAGATTGTGGAAGAGCTAAATGAAAAAGACATTTCTGCCAATGAAAATTAAGTTACTGAGAGGATCACAGTTCAAAATGACTTTTTCTGAGGACTTGAAATGATCCCCAATGATTTATGTGATGCATGGTATTTCACATTTCTTGAAATGTTCCTCAGTCTTACTTTGTATACTCGAAAGTGTACTTTGAATCTAGTAGTGAGTTTTCCAAATCCAGTGATGAATTTGTTTTTCTAGTGATATCTCTTAAAATCTTGAAGTGCTCTGTTTACACTGAAATGTAGAGAGGGTTGATATTGTTTTACTAGGCTGCACATTTAAAGAATTGCAGCGTTTTTCATACAGCAGTTTGTCAGCTAACTAACCTCAGGAGTGTCACTTGAATAAAACAGCTTTTTATGTTTTTTACTATTCCCCCGTCCTAGCCTCTCTCTCATTTGGTGTTTAGTTGTATGTTGAAATGGGACACGTGCTCTCTGTGTGTGTGTGTGTGTGTGTGTGTGTGTGTGTGTGTGTGTGTATTTGCTTGCATCTCTTAGGTCAGGGGTTCAGGAATGTGCCGCTGGTCCTGGACACTGGGTACATGTGTGTCCCATTTGTAAGTATAGTGCTTATTTGAGCTCATCAAATGCCTGAAAGACGAGATGTGTACCTTGTGCCCTTCTCAACCAGACCACAATTTGTATTGAAACCAAGTCCCAGTAGTGCTGTTCTAAGGCAAGCGATGTTGCTAATTAAATTTGATTACGTACAGCTTTTCTCTTTGTGCTGTTATGACAAGAATTAACAGGAATAGACGTGATAATGAGAGTAAACTAAGAATCAAGAATAATATGAAAGGGCAGAAGACTTTAAAGAGTTTAAAAATCTGTTTACTGAGAAAAAAGAGGGATTTTGCCTGAAGCTTTTTAGCTCATTTTTGACATTTTGCATTAATTACAATGTTGTCATGACAAGGAGGTTGCTTGACTGAACTTGTTTTGAATGTTTTACTTTTAAATGTGCTTATTTGTAATTCTGATTATCGTCAATGGTGATTCTCATTATATTCATTTTTTTAATGATTTAATGCGTTATTTATTATTATTATTATTATTATTATTATTATTATTATTATTATTATTTAAGGTGAAATATGACCCGTACATGTTTTTGACAAGCTCTGTGGCCTTTGCCAATCTCTAGACTTTTATTATGAAAGCTACTGGCCGCTCTTTTGGTCCGCTTCATAATTCAGTCCGGTTGTGTTGTGTGATGCGGGATGGTGTGAGAGAGAGGGGTGTACTGTCTCCTCGTGCCTCAGTCCTTCCCGCACGGAAACCTATTAATGATATCAGGGGGGTTACAGTCACCTCGGGGGGTTTCTGCAGTCCGAAACAAGTCAGCTCTCTATCTGTTATTGGGGAATGAACGACGAGAAAAGCCCGGATAACGGCAAGAGAAACTCTGGGTATACCAGGTAAAAATCACCTCCGACCGACCGACTGTTAGCTCGTTAAATGACCACGACAAAACTGTTAGTTATATTTTCCAAATACACTTCGTTTTTGAAATGACAGTACAAACAGACCCAGTGTTTCCTGCTTTCCTGCACACTTTACTAATGTTTGCATAGCTCTACTTAGAACATTCAAATCACTGTCCAAATCGAACATTCCAAATCGAACATTACAATAACTGTTTAAACTGAACGTTCGAATCATCTCAATTTATACATCATCTGAAAGCTGAATAAATAAGCTTTCCATTGATGTAGGGTTTGTTATGATAGGACAATATTTGGCTGAGATACAACTATTTGAAAATCTGGAATCTGAGGGTGCGAAAAAAAAAAAAAAAATTGAGAAAATCGCCTTTAAAGTTGTCCAAATGAAGTTCTTAACAATGCATATTACTAATCAAAAATTAAGTTTTGATATATTTACAGTAGGAAATTTACAAAATATCTTCATGGAACATGATCTTTACTTAATGTCCTAATAATTTTTGGCATAAAAGAGAAATCAATCATTTTGACCCATACACTGTATTTTTGGCTATTGTTACAAATATACCCCAGCGACTTAAGACTGGTTTTGTGGTCCAGGGTTTGCTTCACTGTTTATATGGAAGGTTTCAAGTAGGAGTGGGCGGATCGATCCTAATATCGATACCAACGTTGGTGTTGGTATCGGATCGATACTAGCCTGATAAGATCGATACTTTAGATTTTTTTTTTTCTCCTATACACTTTATACTTTGCTTAATACATTCAACAAAGTGTAGACATGTCAGTGGGCGTATATTCCGCTCTTTTCACATCTCGTATGCAAACATTCCTGCTCCTCCACTGCAACGCTGTTTTGTTGTCATGCCATCACGTGACTCAGCGGCTCCAAGCGCGAGCGGATACAGTGAGAGATTGAACGGAACTCCGAGCTACAAAAGAAATGAAAAGAGGAGGAAGGAAATCCTTCACATAATGCATATTGTCTATAACTGTATACCGAATTTGTCCTTTTTATGCAGTATCACTGTAAGGTGTATACTGAGTTTGGCCTTTTAATATTATTTCTTAATGCACTAAGCCACTTTAAATGTTTTCATTATAACGGTTTTCTGTGGGAGTAAAATGCTTAACATGTAATTTAGCATGTTTGCATATATATTCTGGGCTCAGCTGCTTGCCACATATTATATTTGATTAACAAACTGTATACCGAATTTAGTCTTTATTTATTTATTTGGTCTGTATAATTCAGCGTGTTGCATTCATGTTCTGGGTTCATCTGCTTACCTGTACATACATAGTAGGCCTATATATTTTTATAAACTATACCTTTTCATATCACCGTTTTTACTGCAATAATAACAAACAAATAGTACAGTATGTATAAAACCAACAGAAAATACAGTACATAACGTACGAAAATAATTTCAATAATAAACGAGTTATGGTTTAATAGTTCTTTTTCATATCACTGTCTTCATTCAATAAGCCACTTACGTTAAACTTTTCTTTATAATGGTTTTTCTATGGGAGGAAAATGCATAATGTGAAAACTTTGACCGTTGCTTTCATATTCTGGGCACATCTGCTAACTTGTATAGCCTATATGGTTTGCAACATTAATAAGGTGTATACTGAGTTTTGTCTTTTAATATTACGTTCTTAATTTATTAAGCCACGTTATTTTTTTCTTTATAACTCTTTTCTATGGGAGGAAAATACTTAACATGAAACTGCGCATTGCTTTGGCTCCTCTGCCAGCAAAGTCCTTTTAGAAAGGCAAAGAATATCCACGTAGCTTTAAGGTAAATATAATATTAGTCATATCAACATTAGTTATTGTTAATTTTTTAAAATGTTGTTGGTCATTTAAATGTATGTTTTTTTAAATGACAAGTATCGGTATCAGCATCGGCGATACTGGCCCTGTATTTACTCGGTATCGGATCGATACCTAAATGTGCAGTATCGCACACCCCTAGTTTCAAGTGTCTGAATTGAACGTTAGAATCACTGTTCGAATGAAACATTTGAATACATTTTTGATTCGAATCAAAAGTTCGAAATTGAATTTTTAATTTTAATCACTAAATCGAACGTTAGAATCACTGTCAATGATATCATTATCAGTATCACTGTATAAATCGAATTGTTAAATCCCTGTCTGCATCGAACATTCAAATTCGACGATGCTCGAAAATGCAACAACAAAAAAATATTATTTGGAAATGACTCGTTGTTCACAGCATGGTTTTATAATTGACGTTTACTTGTTATTATTTAACACAAGGTGGAAATGCATCCTATCCAATGTATAGTTTTGTGTTGTTTGTTGAAAACTTGTCTTACCTGAAAAAACTGTCACATTTAGAGTCTGATTAGACTGCAACATCCAATTCTTCTTTATGTGGCTTTGTGTTTGTCTGTTCACAGTATTGAGCAAATGCTGGCTGTGAACCCCGGGAAGACGCCCATCAGTCTGCTGCAGGAATATGGAACGCGGATAGGCAAGACTCCAGTGTACGACCTGCTGAAGGCTGAGGGTCAGGCCCACCAGCCCAACTTCACCTTCCGCGTGTCTGTAGGAGACATCAACTGCACCGGCCAGGGCCCCAGCAAGAAAGCTGCCAAGCACAAAGCCGCCGAATCTGCCCTGAAAATGCTGAAAGGAGGAATGCTGGGAGGGATCGGAGGAAATGGGATGGAGGGAGAAGGGTTTGTCGGGATTGATATGGAGGGAGAATGGTAAAGATCTGATTGTGTGGCCATTTTAAAAATACATTAAACAAAGACCAGTTTTCTCAAAACTGAAGAATTAACCGAGGTTTCTTTTATATATATATTTTTTTTTTCTCAAATGTTTTAGCCCTCAGTCAGAGATGAAATCATCCAATTCAACACAACAAGCTGAGTGCAATCCTGTTGGAGCTTTGCAGGTGAGAGGCCATGACTTAAGGCTGGAATAGACTACATACATACATACAAAAACTGGGCATAGTATACTGAGGATCACACACTTAACTTTTTCAAGTTGTTCCGAAAACAACAAACTTGCCCAGATACATGCACCTCATTTCTAAGAGACAAGAAATCTTGTCAACTCAGACTGCCCAAAACCTGCAGACTGGCTTTGAATTTTTAGCAACTACCACTGACTCGTCCAGACTGCAAAATTCTGTGCAAAATTTGTGTAGTGTATTCCAGCCTTCAAGCAAAGATCCTTGGCAGTCATTAAACTGCAGATGTTGTGTATGCTTTATACTTCATACATTACAAGCCTAAGAAAAGAGCAGTTTGCGTGTGCTGCTTTTTGATGTGGCAATTAAGCATGAATAATCAACTGATATTAGTATTTTTTTTTAATCACCTGCATCAATTTGTGTAGGCCACTATTGGAAGCAGATAGTGTCAGGGCTTACTACTTCTTCTAGTTTGAACTGTGTGTATATACAGTTTGAAATATATACACATGTATATTTTTTCATTTCTTCCTTAAATACATTGTGTTTGCATTAAAGAAGTTATGTTTAACCTGGCAGAGAAAAAAAACAGCATATATATTGGTAATGTTATTGTTATCACTTAACAATTACATATTGCTGATGCTAATATCATGAAGCTTATATTTATTGTGCTTAAAAATGCAATTTCCACAGGAACTAGTAGTGCAGAAAGGCTGGCGTTTGCCTGAATACACAGTCACTCAAGAATCTGGACCTGCACACCGAAAAGAGTTTACAATGACCTGCAGGGTGGAGCGATTTGTTGAGATAGGTACAAGCTTTTTTTGCTCTATAGTGATTATTTTTAAATATGCACTCCATTCAAAGTATTGGATGTCTTTAATCTTGTTTTTAAGGTAGTGGCACATCAAAAAAGCTTGCTAAAAGAAATGCAGCAGCAAAGATGCTCTCTCGTATCCATGATGTACCAGTGGACATGCGCAGCAGCCACGAGGCCGAAGCAGAAGATGACACCTTCAGTATGGTAAGACGTGCAGTATAAGCTGTAAATGCAATATTAGGGTGGTTTTATGAACGTGCCTGTTTGAAAATTCATCTTTTTTTTTTTCAACAGCAAATGGGTGGCAGACTAGAGGGAGGGAAGTCTAAAGGTCTCGGCTGTACGTGGGACTCTCTGCGGAACTCGGCGGGGGAGAAGATCTTACAGTTGCGCTGTCATCCTCTGGGCCAGCCCGACTCCAATGACTCCAATTTCTGTTCTCTCCTTCGTGAACTCTCTGAGGAACAACGCTTTGACGTCAGCTACCTGGACATAGGTGAGACACAAGGCTAGTCTAACAAGCCCATCAAGTCATTTATTGAGACCACTAACTACTCTGCTCATGGGAATAAGCAAAATGAGAACCAGTAGTGCTTTCTTAGAAACTAAACATTTTTTGGACTTTGTTCATTCAGAGGAGCGCAGTTTGAGTGGCCTTTACCAATGTCTGGTGGAGTTGTCCACGCAGCCCATTACCGTCTGCCACGGATTCGCCTCTAGCCTGGATGCAGCACGTGCCAGCGCTGCCCACAACGCCCTTCAGTACCTCAAGATAATGGCAGGGGGGAAATAAACCACAGTAAGAGCTCTCCTGTAACATTTTTGTTTTCTTTTTGCTACCTGGAGAAAAATAGGAAAATCAGGTGAATTGAAGCTTACCTCTTCTGCCCCCTGTTCTGTAATATGTGGGGCTTGTTTGTTTGACGCAGTAGGTGCACTACAATGGCCTGCAAGACCCTTTTGTTTGAGTCCTTACTGCTACCAGCTGTGAAATCAGTTGGAGAACATACTGATTGCCTAATTATGACACCAAAAGCATGTACCCTTGCTCCTCAGTGCCTCCAAACAAAGGCAGGGGACACTATTAATTTGAAACCTGAGGACAGGTTCACAGGTGTTAAATGCAAGTGAATTTATCTCTGCAATTCATTTGGAAAAAGTCATATGTATTTCTTCACAAATAACTGAACTTTGCGCAGAAGTTTTCATCTTTTAACTTTCCCTCTGAATTTAAATTATGGCATAGATCATTTGCTCTGTGACCTTGATGAATTGATGAACCTAGAACAGACAGCATGACTTTTTTAACTGTAAATATTTCACTTTTGTACATTTTAATTTCATTATATTTTAGTAATAGAAGTTATTCGTTAACATTTATTTTGCTTCATACAATGTATTTGCAAAATAAAGTCTTTTTCTCTCGACCACTGAAACTAGAATATCATTTTTAACATGGGCCTGACAGTTTGTGGTAAATATCTACCTCTGTGTAAGTGTTTCTGCTTCACAAGCTTCATCATTACATTTGGACTCGCAAAGACTGAAATGTTCGTGTTCAATATAATAGTATATGACCAAGAACAGTAGTATGTGACTGTGTGACAACTGATGAAATTTGTACCAAATTGGTGAAACTGTAATCTATTGAACATGTTATCTTGAACAATAAACTTGAAATTGACTGTCTTATGCTTTTGGCATTTAGTCATTTGTTATTTAGCAAATCTGTTTGCATGTATTGCAAACATGTGGTCCTGTTGTACTTACTTAACCTGCCTCAAGGGGGCAACAGAGTTAGATTTTAATGTTAGTAGTTGATATGAAAAACAATGTTTATGCTAATACAGCATGTATTTGCATTGTGGCATGAACTGCTTTCTAACAAAGGCTGAAACAAAGCTTGTTTTGTATTCACATACTTGGTTTCAATTGTCATTTCTGTATTCAAATAAGTAATTTTTTGGGTTTCTGGGTCACCTCTGCATTATCAGACAAATTCCTTAACCAGTCTACCAAAACTAAATAGTTCAAATAAATTATTTATTACCATTGTGGCATGACAGACAAAGGCAATATGTACAGCAGTTCATCCATCTGAACAAGAAAACCAAAAAGTGCACAAAATGAGAAGCCTAATACAAATAAAACTATTTCAAAACCAGATTATATGCATCATTCTAGGCTGTTGGTTTTCACAGAGTAACATGAAAGCAACATTCATACATGTTCCTGGTCTTATTGCGCATTGCTTATCTGTGCAAGCTATTCCAAAGATAAAGTCATTGCTGATAGACAAATCCACTTACAAAGATAGGTTTGCAAACACCATTTCCTATTGACTTTAACGATATTAGTAGATGCACTTTGTGCTTCATTAGCCTGAGATTTGATGTGATGTTTTCTCTGGAGTTAAGAGGGAATGGTGCACATCCTCTTCAGCATATCCACTGCTGTCTGACTGAAAACTGTCCCCTCGCAGCGGCGACGCTGGGAAAGAGAAACAATGCGTAAAAAAGCTGCTGATTTTAGATAGTCAAAGCACACAATTCAGTTTCAACTGTTTCTGTGAACCAAAAAAAAAGAGATGGTGTGCAGATTTTCTTGTGACTTCCTGTTAGGTTGTTTCCCTGAAATGTGATAAGGCAGACAAGATCAGCCGGACCCAATTTACAGCATACGATGTGTTTTTAACAAGTCAGCAAAACACATTAACACAAGCTGCTTTCTGTGAACTTGTAAGGCTGATTTTGCTTATTTTGCTGATTTTCAGCTGAATTTATTTTACTAAACTGATCAAGAATTAGTCAAATCAGTGGTTAAAATTTGCCTCACGAGTTCTAATCACAATAAGGATTACTCATGTTACTTACATTTGTGGTGATGCGTCGAAACAGACAATGTGACTGTGGAGCAGAATTCTGATGAAGTGGCTTCCTCTTCCTCTGCACTGTGAACCTGAATCAAAACTCTATACTTCATGATCATGCCACAACACAATGCCACAGTATAGAAAACTAGATTTTTATATTGCCAGAGTGCTGCCTCAATGCTAGTTTGCTATGCATTTGCTAGTGTGTTCTTTGTGGTTTTTAGCATGTTGCTTACTGGCCAAGTCAAAGTTTCTATGATACTACTGTCATTCATTGATTAGGGGGAAATTGTTAAGTTTGAGGCATCATTTATGTCCAAAACAAACATGGATGAGATACATGCCACAGTTGAATGCTTAAAGGGACAGTTCACCCTAGGGCTGTATGATGTTCCATTTGTGCCAAAAATGAACCGACTGCTTTGTGCTTTGTACTACACATTTGTCCTTGTCTACAGTCATTGCTTGTTCAGATAAATTAGTATGTTGATGTCCTCCGTTTATGTCGTATTGTCCTGTCGTCTTTACTACTGTCTTTACTGTTGTCTTTACTCGGGATCTGTTCTGTCGCCCTTACTGTCGTGCTTACTGAGCGGAGTAAAGTTAGTTGTAGGTTCGATATTCGCCGCATATTTGCCTAGGCTGCTTAAGGGACCGTCTGCAAATTCCACTTACAGTGCAAAAATATAAACTAAATCAAATTGTTCATTCAAATTAATCATTTTTACCACGTTATAGAAATGGCTAGTGGGCAGACTATATGTGCTATTACCAAATATCTCATAGTTTATACGTGTACAGTACTCAATTACTTTAGGGGAAAAAAGCAGTAATTCACCTAGATGTTATTTTCAAATTCCAGTTATATTCCTAGTGATATTTTACCAATACCTCATTTCATAATCCCTTCAGTATTACTTTTGGAAAACATCCATTTATACACTATTAGTACACTATTATTTCAGAAAAAAAACTTTAATTCACTAAGGTTGTAGTACATGACTAGTGACTGACTTACTGCAGGTGAGACTTCGCCAATACATCCCTTTGTATTTGTACAGTACGTTTTTGGGAAAAAAAATCTTCACTACAGGTGAGATTTTTGCAATACTTCTGTTCATATATGTACAGTACACATTTTTTAGGGAAAGAAGTGTATATATATATATATATATATATATATATATATACACACACATACAGGTGCATCTCAAAAAATTTGAATATAGTGAAAAAGTAAATTTTTTCTTGTAACTTATTTCAAAAAGCGAAACTTCCATATATTCTAGATTCATTACATGTAAAGTAAAACATTTCAAAAGTTTTTTTGTTTTAATTTTTCCATATGGGGTATCAAAGGTTGAAGTACATTCATAGTGATAAGACTAACTGCTTGACTTATAAGGGCACAACACTATTATTATAAGAAAAATATTACTATACATATATGTAATAAATATTATTATACATATATATATAGTAATATTAGAAAACAACTACTGTAATTCACCGAAATAATTTCATGTTTCAAAAGTTGTAATACATTACTAGTGACCAACATTTTTTTTTTTAACCGAAAGAGTTTTTTCACTGTATTTTTCAAAGGTTGTAGCACATTACTGGTGACCAGACTGACTGAGATTTTTGCAATACTTCATATATGTACAGTACACAAACATTTTTTAGGAAAAAAAAAATGTTTCTGTTTCAGAAGTGGCTTGGTAGCCCTTTTCCTGAAGACGTCTGAGCGTGGTGACTCTTGATGCACTGACTCCAGCTTCAGTCCACTCCTTGTGAAGCTCTCACAAGTGTTTGAATCGGCTTTGCTTGACAGTATTCTCAAGCTTGCAGTCATCCCTGTTGCTTGTGCACCTTTTCCTACCAAATTTCTTCCTTCCAGTCAACTTTGCATTTAATATGCTTTGATACAGCACTCTGTGAACAGCCACTCCTTTCAGTAATGACATTCTGTGACTTACCCTCTTTGTGGAGGGCGTCAATGATTGTCTTCTGGACCATTGCCAAGTCAGCAGTCTTCCCCATTATTGTGGTTTCAAAGAACAAGAGATACCCGGAATTTATACTGTAGTGATGGCCATTTAATGAAACTCAAATGTAAATATTCTAAAATTTTGAGATACTGGATTTTATACTGGATATATATGGACACATTTCAAAGGTTCAAGGTTGAAGTACATTCATAGTGACCAGACTAACTGCCTGACTTATAAGTGTAGAACACTATTATTGTAAGAAAAATATTACTATACATATACGTAATAAATATTACTATACATATACATACTACAACCTTTGAAATATGAAATACCCCTTTTGGTGAATTACAGTATTTTTTTCTAAAATAATACTGTACTGTACATATATGAATGGAAGTATTGGCAAAATCTCACCTATAGTAAGTCACTCTGGTCACCAGTAATGTACTACAACCTTTGAAAAATACAGTGAAAAAACCCTTTCGGTTAAAAAAAAAATGCTGGTCACTAGTAATGTATTACAACTTTTGAAACATGAAAATATTTTGGTGAATTACAGTAATTGTTTTCTAAAAATAATTGTGTACTGTACTTGTACAAATGGAGGTATTGGCAAAATCTCACCTGTAGTAAATCTGGTCCCTAGAAATATACTACAACCTCTGGAACATGGGAAAAAAACTTTTGATGAATTACAGTAATTTTTCTAAAATAATACTGTACTGTACATATATGAAGGGACGTATTGGCAAAATCTCACTCTCACCTGTAGTAAGTCAGCCTGGTCACTAGTTATGTACTGCAACCTTTGGAACACACACACACAAAAAAAACTTGGTGAATTACAGTAATTATTTTTCTAAAATAATTCTGTACTGTACATATATGAAGTAATGTATTGGCAAAATCTCACCTCTAGTAAGTCAGTCTGGTCAATATTTACTACAACCTTTGAAATGTAAAAAAAAAAACCTTTTGGTGAATTATAGTAATTTTTCTTAAAATTATACTGTACACTAGATTTTTAAAGGGACGTAATGGCAAAATATCACTAGGAATATAGTCTACTAAAGCAATCGGAATTTGAAAATAACATCTAGGTAAATTACTGCTTTTCTTCCCTAAAATAATTGACTACTGTACGTGTATAGAGAGAGATATTTGGCAGAAGCACATATAGTCAGTCTTTCCACTAGCCATTTACTATAACCTCGTTTATGTTTTTGCACTGTGAGTGGCATTTGCAGATGGTCCCTTAAGCAGCCTAGGCAAATATGCAGCAAATATCAAACCTAAAAAAAAAACTTTACCACGCTCAGTAAGAGTGACAGAACAGAACATGAGTAAAAACAGCATTAAGGATGACAGAACAATATGACATGAACAGAGGATATATACATCAGCATATACTAATTTATCTGAACAAGTAGGCAATGACTGTAGACAAGGACAAATGTGTAGTATAAAGCAGTCATGCAGTTCATTTTTGGCATAAATGGAACCTCACCCAACATTTTACTCACCCTCATGTCAATCAAAACCTGTATGACTTTTTTTCCAGAACACAAAATATATTTTTAAGAATGTTTTAAATGTTTTTGAACATACAATGAAGCCCAGTGCATATGAAGCCCTACTTGCATATTTTTCGCTGTTTGTCACACATTTTTCAAAATATCTTTTTTGTTCTACAGAGACTCTGGAACTATATGAGGGTGAGTAAATGATGACAGAATTCTCATTTTTGGGTCGACTGTCCCATTAAGGTTTGGGGTTTGTTCAAATCCCTAACCCAAAGTATGAGCAACTGCAATAGTGTAAAAAGTAATAGCACAAAAGCCTGCAGTATTTTAAATGACAAGTCACATTAGAATCTCTATGCAGAGGTGGAATACAAAGAGGAAGTTTGGAGGTGGATTCAGCAATACAGAGTTGAATAATACTCTGTTAATGACGTCTAATGAGAGAATCTGTGTGGGAAACTGCTCTTGACATGAAATGCATTAAAATGATAAGAGATAGCGTACCTCTTCCAGCTCAAAAGAGTTGCCTTGTTTGCTCAGGTTTAGTGGTTTTACTGGACTTAGGAACCTCTTGATGTTGGATGAACTCTGCTCCTGTGTGTTTCTTTTGGAGAGGGTGGTGTCGTCCTCCCATCCAGTGATTGTGATCTGACATAACTGATCTGACTTGGGTAAATTCATTGCATCAGATCGTCTTACAGAAGGTTTATTTGTTGTCTGGTGTGCAAATGGGGAGGTTTTGGTATCCACATTATTTGTGTGTAGGCAACGATAAGGAGCCTGATTCACATATTCAACAACCTGAGGGCATATGATATCATGGGCAATGATAGGAACAGGTTCCACGGTAACGCTGGAGCTATTTGAGAGCACAGAACGCAGGGTACAACCTTTGGACCTCACGTCCGTGTCTGTTTTTGGCTCTAGGCAAGGTGTATACTCTGCTAATGCATGCCTGAGGTTGTGTACATTTTCATTTGCCATCTTGGATAGTGACTGACAAGGTATACACTCAGAGGAATCAGTCCTTTCGGTGTTTTCCCCATACGTCTCCTCCTCAAGTTCTTTCTTGCTCTCTATAAACCAGTCAAAGTCTTGTTCCAAATCATCTACTTCCATTTGAAGACATAACTCTTCATTGTCATTTTCTGCACTTTTCTCAACTACACCTGACAGACTGCATTTACGCTTGCGAGGTGAATTGCTTGGAGATGTGGAGTCCGAGCCACGGGATCCCGTGTACAAGCACATCTTGGATATAGTGTCTTTGAGTCTTTCAACAGGGGAGCGAGGTTCACTGCGGACACTGGTTCGAGACATAGTCCTCTCCACAATTGGGGAGGTGAAGGTTAACTGGGGCGGTGCAAGCTTCTGAAGTGGCGTTCGGGACACATGGGAGTACAGCGAATAGAAGGCATTGGCCATTGCGGTCAATGCCTCTACTTGTCGGAAACGACCTGAGCAAAAACCAGAGATGAAGATGAAGTGACAATGTTTTCACAGTTGTACCCTGTTGAAAAACCAGCATTTGCTGGTTAGATATGTTTTGAAGCATGGCAGCTGGTTATGAGCTGGTCCTGAACAGGACTAGTTGCTTAGGACCAGCACATGACCAGCTTAAAGGGATAGTTCACCCAAAAATGAAAATTCTGTCATTAATTACTCACCTTCATGTCATTCCAAACCCATAAGACCCTTAAGACGTTCATCTTCAGAACACCGTAATTTTACAAAGCTACGAGATTACTTTTTGTGCGCAAAGAAAAAAATGACTTTATTCAACAATTTGTCTCCACAATTTGGGCCACGCGGATATGTTGTTTTCGTTCAGATGAAAGTGTAAAGAATGTAGAAAACACATTCGCGGAGGAGACATTGTTAAATAAAGGCGGTTTTTTTTTCTTTGCACACAAAAAGTAATCTCGTAGCTTCGTAAAATTACGGTTGAACCCCTGATGTCACATGGATTATTTTACAAATGTCCTTGCTACGTTTCTACACCTTGATCGTGGTAATTACATTGCTGTCTATGGGAGGGTCGGAGAGCTCTCAGAATTCATCAAAAATATCTTAATTTGTGTTCCGAAGATGAACGGAGGTCTTACGGGTTTGGAACGACATGAGGGTAAGTAATTAATGACAGAACTTTCATTTCTGGGTGAACTATCCCTGGTTATAACCAGCTTATAACCAGGCTCAGGACCAGCTTAAACCAGCTCATGACCAACAAAGGACCTGCTTAAACCAGCTCAAACCAGCTGCCATGCTTCAAAACATACCTAACCAGCATATGCTGTTTTTTTTTCAACAGGGTGGTACGATTCTGAAACTCTGAATTCCTTACTTGCTAATGAAAGGCAGGGGTCTTCCTGGTGTATCCTGGAGAGCTGGGATTCAAGAAAGAGGCGGAAGTTGATGCCTCTGAGCTGGGATGGGAAATTGAAGAAGCGGACTGGGATACGGGCAGTGACCTGAGGTTCCTCGCAACCAAAACCCAGCTGGAAAAGGGTCTCTTCTGCATCTTCAGCACGCATTTGGAGGACCTCAGACACACTGGGGGATTTTTGAGATGTTATGAAGAGCGAAAGATATTTGAGAAACCAAACAAAAGTATAGAGTGAACTCAGGTAGATGTACACGGAATTTCACGGAATGCCTGTCATTCACAAAGACCTTACTTCTTCATCCCTTTCATGGTTATTGCATTTTTTGCATAATTGCATGCTTTTCATGTGTAGTATGTCAGTCCAAGGAATTTTGTTAAAACTGAACAATGCAGAAAATGTAAAAAAAAAAAAACTGAGCAGTTTGGGTGTTGGCCTACGGGCCACATATTCCACATACAGGTTATTTATATTACAGGGTCTTATTGTCATGCAGGTCGCATAAATTTACTATTTTATCATGCATCACTCTACATTTGCAACCAACCAAACACCTTGCTTAGCTCTGCCAAAACCATTTACAGTTTGACTTCAGAAGCACAAATCCACCTTGAGCATAAAAGCAAAATGCATACTGGAGGAAAGTGTTTTGACTATTTCTTGCCAGGCACTAAGTGGGGAACCTTCATCCAGCAGGCCAGCTAAATGTAGTGCTGTTTTGTCCAGTGTGTTCTGCCTCCCCCATGCTCTTACCTGGAAGCAGTCCTGTTGGTAGTGGTTGAGAAGGCACTGGATGCAACACTCTGGCCCATGCTGAATAATGGCAGATTGAGCTTCTGTTGAGGCGTGCTGCTGATATACAAATATAATGAAAGGGGGAACTATATTAGGGTTAGGGTTAGAAGCATGCATGAGTAACCTTAAGCAAGAGAATGAAGGTGGTAACTCAATAGTACAACAAAATCAAACTATTTCTTACCTAAACTGTCTTGCAACTGATGCAGCATATAATGCAGTAGCTGTGAAATAAAGAATTTAGGTATAAATGAACGCTGTTGATGTTTACAAAATTATTATTTACACAAAGTTTGGGGTCACTTTTTTTTAAAGTATTGAGTACTTTTATTCAGCAATAAAAGTACTCAATACTTTACAAAAAAAAAAATGAATCAAATAAATGCTGTTCTTTTTAACTTTCTATTCATCAAAGAATCCTGAAAAAATGATGATCTCCACAAAATATTAGGAAGCGCAACTGTTTTCAATATTGATAACAATATGAAATGTTTCCTGAGTGCCAAATCAACATATTAGATTAATTACTGAAAGATCATGTGACACTGAAGACTGAAGCAATCGCTGCTAAAAATTCAGCTTTGCCATCACATGAATTAATTACATTTTTAAATATATTAAAACAGAAAATGGTTATTTGAAATTGTAATTGATCAAATAAATAATGCAGCCTTAGTGAGCAAATCTTATCAAAATCTTATAGACCCCAAACTTTTGAACAGTACTGTACCTTACAATAAACACTCCTTTAAAAAATTAATAAATAAATAAATACATAAAATTAAATATCTTATTTATCTTATCACTGTCTTAAAACACCATTTATTTATTGCTT
Organism: Tor tambroides; assembly: GCA_021397915.2. NCBI lineage: Eukaryota > Metazoa > Chordata > Actinopteri > Cypriniformes > Cyprinidae > Tor > Tor tambroides. The sequence continues at coordinate 46,165 of JAFVLL020038124.1, forward strand.
ACTTAATCTGGCCTTACTACATGCTTAATATGTGTATCTGTGAATCTAATATTGTGCATGTGTGTTTCCGGATGCAAGAGTGGCTCAATATGACATGCAGTGCTAAATATGATATGCATGAGGGAAGTGAAGTGAGGTTCACTCTCAAACATAAATGCAGTGCTGCTTCATACAATATATAATCACTGCCATCATACTGATTATGAACCCTTACTGACAAGTACGAGGATGTCACGCTAAAAGAGGTTTGTCATCATAAATAACCAATAATTATTCAAAATTCATTACAGCGGCACAAGGTTCTAGCACAACATTGACTTTAATTAGCAGTTATCCAATATGTTGTGCAGACATGGAATTTAACATCTAGGGGTTGCAATCAAAATAAAGTCTGTCTGAAACTATTAGTCATTCATCAGACACTTTTAGACTCTACAAAAGAGAACTGTTTGTTGAAAATGATATGCATGTTCTTGAATGATATTAAAACAGCTGTCACAACTTCTTCATTATTGCTTAGTTACAGTTACTATTGTGTTGCTTTTACTCACCTTCTGCACCCAGACTCAGATCATCCTCAAAGCTGGTACCAGTCCTCAAAGGGCCTGTAGAGTTACATTTTACAGTTTTATCAGGATTTAGACATGCAGCAAAGTCAATCGGTTATTCTAGTCATTAAACATTCACTGGTAAGACTGCACAAAATCTGCACTTGCTGAGGTCTCTAAAAAGCTTATCAGGGTTTTGCACAATTTTTATGGCTGTCATTCATCATATAAAGCTCTTACATGTTTGTTTATTAAATACATTAGGTAATTTGATCATGCTTTTTTTTTAAATATATATATTATTTAAATACAGCCCAAAAAATTCCATAGATTTTACACCACAATCACCATGTAAAATGTGAAAAAAGTGTATAGATTCTGTATATGCCTACTCATTGTATATGTAAAAATTACATATTTTGTAATTCTACAGTTGGTTGCACAGGTTTTAAACTTCATCACTTCATCTTATTTCGAAGGGAAAAAACGTAATCATAATCCAAAAACTTGTCTCGCCCTCAACCTACCTATTGGTAGGTGACTGCTTTTGGCAGGACTGGCTTCATTCCTACAGAGAAGATGAAGAAAAGGAAAAACAAATGAAAAATTCACTTTTATCGAGTGTGAATCAGCAAAGGTCTGTGGGCGGGATGCGGGCATGCAGTAAAATACTGCGATAAAAATAGAGACACACACACGCACACACAGCACATCTTTCAATTCTTGTGGCAGTATGTACCGGTAGCCCTTATTAAACAAAATGTCAGAAAGATATCTTGCAGCTTGTTAAAGAAAAAAAGGTCTTAAGAAGCCAGAATATTGCTCGCTTTACAAGCACTGTTGATTCTGTTCGGTCTTGCGTCTGACTACCGCTGCTATGAATGCAATTAGATATATAATTTACAGGCTTTCCAGAATATATTTCCAAAAAAGAATTCCAAATTTGATTTTCAAAAGTTACTTGAAAATATTGGGTAAAATATGTTGAACATAATTCTTCGAAATTTGTCTGAAACCACTTTCTTTACGGCTTCTTGTAGGAACTTGCAAAGCCTGAACGGAGAGAAACAATAACAAAAATGTCAAGATTTGTCTGCTATTTCCTGATCCAGAAAAGGAAAATTTGAAAACAGAATCTTCCTCAAAACAGGCTATAAATAGAGCAAAACAATGTAGCTCAAACATTTTTTGCACTGAAAGCTTTCAGTCCTTGACCCTCAAAGATTGATGTATTTTTAACCTGCATGACCTTCAACGAATAAACCCAAGAACATTTGTGGTTTTCCACTCACTTGCTGTTGTTGTATTACAACTGACACACAATGCCCATCTTTTATAGAAAGCGTTCACACAAACACTCACCCACAACCTTGAAGCCAGGTTTCAATCTTTCCAGCAGAGCATCCTGTGGAAACAAAATAAAGACGCACATTGTGATCTTAGCCTTGTCTATTTGAGAATGGGTGTGTGTGAGTGATAGAGAGAGAGAGAGAGAGAGAGAGAGGTGTAAATGAGCTTTCTGTTTTGGAAATAGAGTTTATCTGGTGGTAACTGTGCACTGTTTGTGGTCTGTCATTTATCTCTGACAGTAGCAGTTATAATATAGTGAGCTTAATATAAAAGTGACCTGATTAATCTGTAATACACTTCTTTTTTTCTTTTATTCCAATCTACACTCTTAAAAGTGCTTCACGATGCCATAGAAGAACCTTTTTGTCTAAATGGCTCCATAAAGAACCTTTAACATCTAAAGAACCTTTCTGTTTCACAAAAGGTTCTTTGTGGTGAAAGAAGGTTCTTCAGATTATAAAACGGTAAACAAGAGATGGTTCTTTAACAAACCTTTGATTGAATGGTTCTTCTGTGGAATCGTTTGAAGAACCTTTTGAAGCACCTTTATTTTTAAGAGTGTATTGTCCAACATATTTTTTATCAGACTGTGTTTTGCTTAAAACAAATTTACAAAATAAAGCATACAACGCTCCCAAAGAGTATTTGGATTCTTAAAAATGCATGAATGTAATTCTGTTAGATAACATAGTATCAAGCCAAGTAGGGTTTTATGTAAACAAAGACTACACAAGTGCAGCTTTCAAGCTAAATATTTCCCCAATTTTTTTTTTTAAACATTTCAAACATTTAAAAGTGAAGCCATAAATGATCCTGGTTGCATTATGTACTGTAGCTTCAATTCACATGCTTGAGAGGAAATGAGATATGCAGCTTCTTTCCATATTATCAACCTATTGACACAGCTGTACGTTAAACATTAACCTGATGCTCACCATCCACAAAGACGTCATCTTGGAGAGAGAAATGAGACTGATGTTCTGCTGTTGGGCTGCGGTGTTCTGCATCTCTTACGGTAAACTTGTGGCGGCTGCTTGCCCAAGCCTGTCGCCTCTTGATCTTAGAAGGACTCTCCATCTCTGTGGCCACCTACCACAAGTAAACACTTTGCAGGATTATTTAACCTAAACCGGAGACTGACAAGCATTGACAAGCATAATTGCATAAAAACGCAAAGTATGTGCAGCATAACAGACTACAAGTAAATAAAACTGGAAACAAATACTAACATCACTCTCAAATGTAAATTCTGTCAAATGTAGGCCTTTATATAGTCAGATTTTGTGCACATTTTGTTATGTATAAAAAAAACTACTCTTTACAGAAACTCATGATGCTAATGATTACAATAACTTAATAACTAATGAGTTAGAACCTTCTGATTCACCAGTACTGTCAATGCATAACCGCAAATCAAATTAAGCCATTTGTGGCATTTTACTTTCATAGCTACCTCAGAACTATTTTTATATAGAAACTAATAACTTCTATAATCACATCAGAAGGGTTGTGGTCATAGAGTTTTCACTCCTCTTTGGGTGATTTCTAATGTTTCTAATGTTTAAGTGGTCAGTGTGTAAACTATAAATTTACTTGCGAGGAGAAATTGAGGTTTCTTGCAACATTTCTTGTTTTGTTGTCGTTGTTATTGTTTGTTTCTGATTGAAGTTTCTATCTTTCAATGTGACGTATTTGAAATATAAAATGATAGTAGCACTGTTTATGTTTGGCCAGTGCTTCTAATGAAAATCCTGAGAAACAGTCCTCAAATGCTATGGTTACCTTCTCAGATGAACGACTATAGGCCTAAATGAAAATACGCTATTTGTCAACTGTCGGAACAAAAACAAACAAAACACATTTTTGTCCAATAAAAATAAAAAACATAATGATACCAAAGTAATCATGACAGTGCTGACAGTTATCCTAATTTATCTGTACTGTTGCAGTTGGCCTATAAATAATAGTGATTTCTGTTCCTTGGCGTTTTTACCGAAGGTGAAAAAAGTTAAATGTGAGCAGCATAATAGACTACAAAAATGAAACTGAAAACAAATATGGAAAGCACTCTCACATGTAAATTGTGGCAAATGTTAGTCTAACTAAAACTGTTCGAGCGCTATACCGTTACTACGGTTTCTTACAGCGTAACGGATTACCGAAGGTGAACATATGCCCCCTGGCTAACGCTTGTAGAGCGTGACCAAAATGTTTAAAAACTCAATTGAAATACATCTGTATGTAAAACGTATTACTTTTTAAACCCATCCAGCCTTTTCTTTTGACTTCCTGAGCCTAAATGAAAGCGTCAAACGCTGCATAATTCTCACCCTGCTGTCATCCATCCATCATCCGCTCTTGAATTTACAGTAAGAAGACAGATTGCGTTATAAAGGAAATCACGCGCAAACAGCAATCACACTTTCAATAACACCACATTTACCACATCAATTTAATTTATAAAAGATGTCGCGTATTATACAAATAGTCGAAAGTGCCTTACACAAAGCAACACGTAAGTTTAAAATTATTAAACAATCTTTTCTGAAGGATGGAGGTTTCCATTGCGCATCACGCTACATAGCCTACCTTAAAAAGTGCCTCGATCAGTCCACTCTCATGGCAACGGCATAATTCACCGCTCTACTGTCCTGCATCCCGCTCAGACTTACATCTTAAAGGATGTCCATCGCATGACTAAAAATAAAAAGGGAGATTAAAAACCATGATCGATTGTTGAGCCGCCCGCCAACGCAAACTTTGGTGCTACAGACATGACGCGCTATAACTGACGGAAGCGGTAGGAGGAAGATGTGTTGCTGTGAAGAAAAGAATGAGGGTTGTGTGGCCACACACTGTTGTAGGAAATACTGTTACACACCGTTTACACAGCAAGTTATGGTGGTTGAAGCATAGCAGATATATGCAAGACATTATGAGGCATAAAAGCACAGTGTCTGAAACTATAACTAGCCACTTGTTCAATTGTTTTTTTTTATCTAACAATCTGTTTATAGTTTACTATTTTAACTCTTTTATCATAGGCTATCTGTTATTATGGATTTGTGAATTGTATGTGTGACATTGGCTTGTTTTACTGTAAAAGAAGTGCTAAATTTGAAGATATCAGTGAAACTGCCAGTAAACAGCAACTGACGCATATGATTATAGTGTCACAACCCTCACTTTAACCATTAACCCAGTCAAATCTTGTCACTTTGTTTCACTTCTTCGAATCAAACTTGTAATTCAGAGTCAGCAACATACTAGAATTTGACAATTGTGAACCAAGAAGCATCAATTTTGTGTTTTGTAAAGACAGGCCTGACTTGTTCTCTTTCACTGTGTCTTTGCAATATTATAATCTTGTGTGTTTTTAAAACTTTGAGGGGGCAACTTTGATATTTCAAAAGAGTGGAGTGGGTAGTGGAAAAGGACAGGGAATAGGAGGACGAGGTGAAGTGCAGAGGGGAAGAGCGGAGGAGGGAAAAGAGATGAAGGAAGAGAAATAGCAGAGATGTACAGTAGGAAGAGGAACGAAAAAGAGTGGTAGGCATAGAGCAAGAGGAGAGGTGAGCAGAAAGGATGGATGGAAGACGAGTGTTGAGACGGAGCAACGCTGAAGAGGCTCAAATGAGATGCTACTCTAATTGACCATGTTGAAACGACGTTTGTTTATGAATAGAGAGTTCAACTTAATGAGAGCAGATTTACAGTGGACAAAATTTTAAAGGGATAGTTCACCCAAAAATGAAAATTCTGTCATTTACTCAACCTCATATCGTTCCAAACTCATATAAGACCTTCGTTCATCTTCAGAACACAAAAGAGAGATATCAATGGTCAGTATGTCACATAAGAAAGATGTTTTATGGTGTTTTAAGAAGACTGTAGTCCAATGATATTTATAAATGATAGAGTAAATACTGTTCAAACGTTTGGGGCCAGTATTTATATATATATATTAAATTATTTTTTATTCGACAAGGATGCACTAAAGTGATAAAAACTGACAGTAAAGAGACTTATTTGTTTTAAATAAAGGCTGTTCTTTTGATCTTTCTATTCAGCAAAGAATCTTTAAAATAATCATGGTTTCCACAAAAATATTAAGAACCACAAGTGTTCTCAACACTGAACATAATACTTTTTTTCCCGAAAATTGTATACAAAAGTTTAAGTTTAAAAACAAAATTAAAAAAATGTAACACCATAATTAGGAACTGCAACAAATTTTTAGCTGGTTTTACTTATTTCAAAAATTCGAGTCTTTACTCAAACACCAAGATGTCCATTTTCATTTTAGAGGATAAACTCATAATAATCATATCACTGAAAAGAAATCGCGACGACAGTGTTTGCAACATATAAAGGGAGTAACTGAAGAACACATATTACTCTTTTGCTGTAAAGTTGTAGTGAAACACTAGGTGTCAGTGTGCATCCATTTGCAATCAATGAGGTTTTTAGACAGTACTACTGGGATTTTTTTGAGATTGTAAATCATATATACTGTGATTTATCATTCGGCTGAAGAGTCTATTTATCTGTCAAATCATTTATAATATTGCTTAATCTGACTTTTGCCGTTAGCATTTTTTAATCGAAGGAACTACTTTAATTTAAACTTTTTGTACGTTTGCATATTTATAATGATATTTTAATGTGCTTCTGTTCCAAGTAAGACGTTGAAAATATGACTGATGAGTCTGTATGAAGTGGCTGTATTAAATAATTTATAATTAAAATGTGCCGTCTCTCTGTTCATGGACCAAATTAGGCAGTTCCGAGATAGATTTTCATTTTGTCCAAATGCAAATACGTGATGTGACCTGTTTCATTCCAGTTTTAATTGCATATTTGGCCACGCCATTTCTTTTAACAAATGATCAGATGTAGCATTCCTCCGTTCTTGAAAAATAAATGATTGGATTCATACTGAGAATAATTTACTCTTATTTATGTGCGCTCACATCTTCGCATTGGTAATAAAGAAAACGTAGATGTCTTCTTCGCTGCTAGCCCTGTCTGGTTCGAAATTGTTTTGTCAGTGTGTGTTCAAATTCAAAATCAGTAAAAAAAAGCTATATCCTGTAAATAAATTTTCCACCAGCAATCGATCATGTTCATTCATATCCACAACCACAGTCAAATGCATTTGTTAGAACACAAAAAAAGTTTAATAAATAAGATTACATTCAAGTGAATCACAGCCTTTTTGAGCTGCTGTGTGAACAATATTTACAGTATATTTGTACAAAATACTGATGAAGGAACACCGCTGTAACATCAAATCCACTGAATAGTCACCAAAAAATGAAAATGTTCTCATTATTTACTCACCCTCACATCCAAATCAGTATGACTTCTCCCTAACTAATGAGCTGCTCTTCTTCCATGAAGAAAGCATATTGTTGTCAGGCTTTATGAAAGCACCATGAAAGTCCATTCAAGTACAACACTATAGGCAACTCAAAAGTCTTCTAAAGCCATGTAGTAGCTTTTAATTTCAGCTGTTATTTAATGTAACTCATGTAGTCCCTGTGCAGGGCTGCAAAAGAATATAGCACCAAGTTATTCTTCAAAACCTTTAATCTCATTGATATGTGATCCGCAAATGGTGTGAAAATCAAAATGGTTTGGAACAACATGAAAGTGAGTAAATTATCACACAATTTTCACTTTTGAGTGAACTGTTCCTCTTAAAAAATTAAAAAAAAAAAAAAAAAAATCCTCTCTCTCTCTCTCTCTCACACACACACACACACACACACAAAGACATTTACATACTTTAAGAAAAAGTGCTAATTCTGAATTTATAATATTTGTTACTGTTTAAAGCGTGGTTTGTAACTTCATACCATATTAGTATAAAAGGTGCTGACTGTGAGGTTTCTACATCCAGCATCCCTCCATTACCTCCATTTTTATTTATACATACTTGAAACAGACTTCAGTTCATTCAACAACAACAAAAAAAATCTGCCATTGTGTGAAAACTTCATTCTCCCTCAGATCATCCAAGATGTCGATGAGTGGACTGGAGTCATGTGGATTACTGGTGGGTTATTGTGAAGTTTTTATCAGTGGTTTGGACTCTCATTCTGACGGCACCCATTCACTGCAGAGGATCCATTGGTGAGCAAGTGATGCAATGCTACATTTCTCCAAATCTGTTCCGATGAAGAAACAAACTCATCTACATCTTGGATGGCCTGAAGGTGAGTAAATTTTCAGCAGATTTTCATTTCTGGGTGAACTGTTCCTTTAAGCATACACATGCAAATGTCTCCCGTGATCCTACAGAGAATGAGCAGTTTGGAGAATAAATGGATGTAAATACCTCCTCTATCAAAGACAGCAAGAGGTCAAGCATTACTTTTGTAAAGATACACATTTTAAGCTGAAGAGGGTCCGAGGTCTGCACCACACCTGTAAAAATCATATGAAATGCTTCCTTAGCTTATGTTATCTTATTGTTCTGTCCATGAAGGTATAATATGAACTGCATGTATTCCAACTTTCTCTCATGTAGTAGAGGACTGCGTCACACTCTTCTGGCTGCTGGTGCTCCTCATTGCACCCGTGCCTGAATGGCTCTTAGATCTCCATGGCCTCTTACAGCCACAGTGTGATGCCATTAGACAGCGCTGCATGAGATCCCGGAACAGATGACCAGCGAAAAACATGTAGATCCAGGGGTTACAGCAGCTGTTGAGACTGGCCAGAAGCATTGCAATAATGAACGCCATAGCTATTAGAGACAAGACATACAAAAGTTAGTGACATACGATGATTATATATGAATTTTCCACACTATGCCTATAGATAGATAGATAGATAGATAGATAGATAGACAGATAGGCCAATAAATTGAAATGTTCTGTGGACAACATTGTCTATGGTCATTTAACTCTGTGTATTCATTACACGGTCGATGTTCTGAAAATCCTCATTGAAACAGAGACAGCAGGATACGAGTTCCTGTCGGGTCAAGATGTGCAGTCATTTTCCAAAGAAAAAAAAAACCTTAATGACAACATCATTTAGAGCTGTCTCTAAGAACAGTCTCTGTCTCTAAAAAAAGTATGAAATGATTGGTTACATGATTGGTCCATTTTGACACCATATGACCTGTCATTAGGGAAGCGAGTGGCATGCAAATTCTTAATAAAAATACTTTTGTTTCCACATACAGAATAAATACAGATTGTAAAAGACATAAGCAACAGTAAGAAATGATAAAATGTTCATTTTTGGATGAATTGCTTGATATAAGATTTTAATATTTAATTCGATCTCTACTGTCCTTTCAATGCTTTATTGCTGAAACTCCAATTATTTTGAATTTGATTATTTCAAACTTATTGCTCTAATATATTAGATCATTGTCTGTGATAGTCATTATATAATATTTTTCATAAGGTTAAAGTCCAGACTCTGGGAAGTCTCTCATTTGTTTGATTAAACAGAGCTTGAAATATCTGTATTATTTACTTGTAAATTACAGTGAGATCAAAAAGTCTAAGACCACTAGAGAAAATTGTGCATCTATTGTCCATTTCTATCGTCCATTCCTAAAAAAATTGTAATAATAAAAACAATTATGAATAGTTTTCATTTTTCTAGGTTTTAAGTTCAAAATAAATGTTGAATCCAAATTTTCAGTGAGGTCTCAGTCTTTTGCAGCCCACTGTATACACATTTAGCATTTATCTTGATGAAGTAACCTTAATTGCACCCTTTTTATTGTGGAGGAGTCATAACGAGCAGGGGTGGGAAAGGAAATGTGTAGAAGATGCATTCCTTGCAGTTGTCTTCATTTGGGCCTTGTGGGTTTGATAACAGCACAGGACCTCCTAACAAATTATGTTATGAAATTACACGGAAATGACACTCCTTAGGATCAAGACAGGATAAAGAGGAACCATTTGATGTTATGCTACATTTACTTTACCAAAACTACCTGAGGGTGTCTAAACCACTATTCAGACTCTCTTTTCATCTGTCTCTGTCTGTATTTTACACTGAGAAATGTTTTTGGGTTTATGCAACAATCAGTGGGTTTTAGAGCACAATGTATATAAATTTAAAGAGATTACTGTAGAGGAACACGAAAGAATGGAGAGCATAAAATTATTTAGGTACAATTTTATATATGGCTGGATTTACAGTAGGTATATTTTAAATTACACAAGACACTTATGTACATGAAACATCTTGTTTTATTGCCATAAAGGATTTCTCATTGCTCTTTTAAACTCATAGACCAGAAAGTTACATAACATGCAGATTAAATGAACATAAATTATTTGTATTACTTTTTGAGGGTATGATCAGGGCCTGCCTTCATGGGCCAACAAAAGTTTCAAATTTCCATGGTATTACCAGTTGTCTATAATACCTGGATAAACATTTTAAATATGAGTGTAACTAAAATAATAATAATAATAATTTTCTTGCGTTTTTGAGGCACACATTCTTTATTATTTCTAGGTTTTCTATGACTGTGGTATTTCTTTTTGACATTAGATAGCCAAATATCAAAATAACAATAAACTTCATTCGTGAAATATTTTGCTTGAAAAGTGTGCTATATTTCTTTCAAATTTTTTTCAGGTTTGCAATAATTTCGGAACACTGTATGTAATAAAATGGTGTTTTACTAGTGATACAACAATACATCTCAAAATGTTTATGCACTTGAATTATACACATTTTATGGTATATTCATCTACAAATCTTTAACTCAAATCCTGTATTACCTTCTCTTGGAGCCATTGGATCCCAGGCGGACCACATCTGAACGAAGAAAAACGGCGTCCAGCATATGATATAAGCCAGGACGATCACAAACGTCATTTTCACCGTCCTAATCTTAGCTTTGGAGATCAGTTTGACGCTGCTGACGCGGGAGAGCGCGGTGCCATTGGCTGGCCGCGGGGTCAAGGACAGGCCCTGGTCGCGCCGGGTCTTCAGCTTAAAGTTTTGCCATATTTTATAACTTATAAGTCCATAACAGACGCTTAAAATGGCTACAGGAATGATGTAGATTGTGAGACTAATCCATGTAACATAAGCCTTTGCGCCCCAGGGCTGAACAAAATCCCCCCAGCAGTCGAACACTCCGTCGCCCACCTCTCTGAGGGAGAAGATGTACACCTGTGGCAAACTAAAGAACAGGCTTATAATCCAAGAGGCCAGCACGAAATAACGGTCCTTTCGACGGCGCAGGGATCGCAGAGGCTGCCATATAGCCAAACATCTGTCGATAGACATCAGCACAAGCATGTAAGTGGATGCAAACATGCCAACCACCTGTAGGTACTTCACCAGGCGGCATAAAAAGTCTGGTCCATAAAAGCGAAAGGTGATGTCCCAAATAAGTTGGGGGAGAACCTGAAAAACCGCCACCACTAGGTCAGCAATGCTCAAGTGTTTCATAAAATAGTACATCCGCGACTGACCGTGTTTACTCGTCTGGATAGCCACAAGGACGCACAGGTTGCCGGCGAGCGCCAGCAGCAGAATCAACACCAGGACGGTTACTTCGACTTTAGCCACTTCTTCGTTGCGCTTCAGAGGGTTAACGGTTTGATTCAATCCTCTGCTGTCGTTTCCCTTGCTTGAATTTGCCCAGGAGTCGTTGAAAGGCCAGAAAATCGTTTCTTTCAGTAGGCTCTCCATTGTGCGTAAAATGCGCGTCCGAGCGCGCTATATATCGTCACACATGTGGCAAGACGCCGTTATGGTGTGCATTTAGCACCATATGTCGATGATAAAAATTAGGTCCCGTTCACTGAAAAAAAAAAATAATAATAATAATAATAATAAAAGAATTTCAAGACGGTGTTTTTTTTTTCAGTTATTTTCAAAACGCATTTTTTGAGGTTCTTCTTGCGCATTCTATCTATCGCAGTCAGCGAACTGTCAACTACCTAAAAAAGACGTTTTAAACAAATCACTAGTTTGATATATTTGTAATATGAAAAGTTAAAATAACACCAGTGTCAAGTTTTTTTCAATGTTCTGACTGATTAAGATCTGTTGCTATGGTCACCTGACTAACTTTCGTGGTTAATGAAATAATTAAAACCCCAATTAAAAATGACATATTTGTAAACCGTATAATTAATAAAAACAGCTTTTTCTTTTGAGTTCCTTTGGGGGTCCTTTTAATCACCGTTTATTCTTTACCACAGAGCACAGCCTTTGATAAACAATAGGCTATATCAACCGTGTTTAATTGTAATTTCAATAGGAAATACCAATACCAGTAAAATAGTTAGTTTCAAATATTCAAAATATTCATAGTATTGTGACAATTACAGTTTAAAAAACACTTACCCTAAATGTATTTTGAGAGAGATCCATTCTGTATGTCTTGGGTTTGAAATGAAGCTATCACTGATGTATAGCAAAACTGCAGCAGCGTTGACTTTCTCTCAGCTCTGTCTGCTCAAATCTCAAAGCGAGCACAGTTATATGAGGGTGCATTGGGTGGATTTGTCCTGGCCTGCACTTACACATTTCTGCCACTGAGTGCCATAGTGCTGTGCTGGAATATTGAATGTATTTTACCATGATGATATTTATGATGATGATGATTATAGAAACAATCAACAGCTAATGTGCGGCCCAGTAGGAGAGACAGGGTCTAGTTGTCAAAAGCAATTTCAGCTAGGTGCAGATTCCCACTGTGGCAACTTACCCCAGACACTGTGACAACATGCCCCAATAGCAGGTTTGATGTGTGTCAAATGAACTGTATTTTCTTTTCCTGAGCAATAATGGTGGAAAAGTTCAAACACTTTTTTTAAAGGTATGTACCTATGTAGAAACCAACTTTCAAAAATATAAATAAATAAATCATGAAAATAGACAAAGCTTTGTTTCTTCATTGTGGAGTGAATGGGTGCCGTCAGAATGAGAGTCCAAACAGCTGATTAACACATCAACTCCTGATTCAGACAAGATTACTTTTTTCACTGGAGAAAGCAATATTAAGAAAAGAGGACTCATATTTTAGCCGGAAACAGCGGTTTGAAGTTAAAGACATCTTAATGATAAATTTGTTTATTACAAAGATGCAGCTTTTCACTAGACAAAATGTTAATTGACGGACTGGAGTTGTGTGGATTATTGTGCTGTTTATATCAGCTGTTTGGGCTTTCATTCTGATGGCACCCATTCACTGCAGAGGATCCATTGGTGAGCAAGTGATGTACTGTAATGCTAAATTTCTCCACATCTATTCAGATAAAGAAACAAACTAATCTGCCGCTTGGCTGGCCCATGGGTTAGTAAATTAAAGCTTATAATTGCTTATCATTCTTTTTCATACATCTCATGTATGGTTCTGTCTGCATTTTCCATCGCACTAAATATTTGTTTCCACATAAATCCGTTTTAAATTGCATGGACTGAGAGAAGTGTTGCACTGGTTACTTGGGTCAAACTTTGCCACAGCCAGTCTGGCCACTGATTAAAATTTCTAACCCTTCATACATATTGATTAAAATATTTCTGCTGGACAAACCCAAACCAAGATGGACAGTCAAGTTATTTTTTATTGACATCTCAGTTTAATTGCTGATTTGGTCTTCATTGCAAAGATGAGCATCTGAATTTAAAGCAGTGAGAAAAATGGCCAGAGAAAGATGTTTGGTTTTGTTAATGGAGCAAAAAAAACAACAACATTTATTTAATAATGCAACTACCTTAAGTTATGATTATTTAGCATAGTCTCAGAAGCTGAACATTGTTTTTGCACCCAAACAGTTTCTTTCCTGACAAATGGAGGATGTAACTCAGTATGCTTTTGTCTGGAATCTGCAGGAATCCACAAAATAAACTTTCTTTATTTTGCCACGTTAGATGGCAAAATTACAAATACAGTTATACATAACCAATTCAAGCAATTTGAATTAATTATGAGTTACCCCAAGAATAGTAATTATGATGTCACTCTCGCTATGAGCCTTGACAAGGATAACACATATAATTAAAACCACTGATTAGCACTACCTATGATTGCAACATCATCCTGAGTACCCTGCTGAAAAGACCAGGTTAGCCCAGCATGAATTTCCAACATCATGATAATGTTTGAACAAGGAAGTAAACTGATTAAAAAGGCTGGTGGCAACACTAACATTTAAAACTCAACACATGCTGATCACCAGCTTTGTACTGTGTTTTCAACAGGGTGTCTTCAGTGTACAGTTAAAGGCAGCTAGCTGACTCAAAACAACTCTGTTTTGGTCGGGAGAGAGCTTTAACACCGTTTAAATGTTTTATTCGAATACACTATTTCTGGATAACTGCTTTCCACTGATGTCAAAATGACAAGAGAACTGCAGTAGTGCTAATGTGGCACTGAAAGCAGGCAGTCTGAGAGGGCAGCGGCATGAAAATAAATGCACATACTACTACATAGAGGCTAGCAAAAAAGTGCATGAATATAAAGAAACACAGAGACATGCTGTGATGTAAATAGGCATGTTTCCTGCATACCATCTACTGAAAAAAGTAAAACTGAATTTAAAGGGATCTTTCACTGAAAAATTAAAATTCCTTCATTTTTTCACCTTCAAGCTGTTCCAAACTTGCATGAGTTTCTTCTGCTGAACACAAAAGATGATATGAAGAATATTGGTAACCAAACAAGTTGACGGTAGCCACTGACATCCATTGACTTTCTTTCATACTATTGTTGGTAACAAACAGCTGACTCTAGCCATTGGCTTCTTCTTCAAAATATCTTCTTTTATTTAAGTACAGTTGATGGCAGCCATTGACTATCAAGCATTCTTCAAAATATCCTCTTTTGTGTTGAACAGAAGAAAGAAACTCGAACAGGTTTGGAACAACTTGAGGGTGAGTAAATGATTACAATTTTTTTTTTTTTTTTTTTTTTTTAATTTTTGGGTGATCTATGTCTTTAATGTGATTTCCAAGACCAAATTATATTTATGTTTTATATTACAATCAAGAGTATATTTAATTGTAGGTTGATCAACCTGCCAATAATCCAATGCAGTCCTCTGCAATTTGCATAAAATCACATGGATTTCTTACTAGGTTGTGATTTAAATTGTTCTTTTGTGTGAAGATTTCAAAGGAATAAATTACTTTTTAAAATATGTTAAAATAGAAAACAGTTAGAAATTGTAATAATATTTCAGAATATTACTATTTGAATGCATTTTTGATCCAATAGGTAAGCATAAAAGATTTCTTTTGAAAACATTAAAAAATCTGTTCAACGCTTGCCTTGAATAGCAGTGTATTTTGCTGGTGAATTTAGACAAATGACCCCTGACTTTTTGCTGCAATTAAAAATGTATCTCAGTGAATCATGTGCTACCAAATCCTTGACCCCCTACACATTTTCACCTCTATTTGAAAATAAATCGATGCTTGAAAAGAACAGAAACACTTCAAGTAAAATACGAAACATGCAAACCACTTCTACCTTGACATTCAGATTATGTAAAAAATGACATTGTATTAAATCATTTTGGCTAAGGCTTTTAATGCTTAGAAAAATAGCAGACAAAATTTAATAGGATTTTCTCATCCAACCTATGAGAAAAATTGTTTTGTTTACATAGCTTAACACCAAGATTTATAGGCACTGTTAGTCTAAATCTTCCTGCATAGAAAAAGTGCATGTACTGCAATCAGGATTTGCCTTAGGCGGCAGCAGTTTGGGGAAACCACACGTCTCAGAGGAAAAAGAATTTTCCTGTAGATAAAGAGGTTGTGTCTGCAACAGTGCAGCAGTTGTGTGAACCATTCTGCACGTTTGTCCCTTTCTTATCCCCACAGCTTCACGTCAAAGCAGTTTTTATGAAAATGGAACATTTTTCAAATGGAGCAATTTGGCTTTTAAATGCTCTTTCTCTATAAATGGATACAAATGCAAACCCAGATGCAGAGAACTAGGAAATTGTTGTATATTCTTATTTTGGAGAGTTGTTTATTGCTGTAGAGAGTGAATACTAATCAATGTAATGCTGGGTACACATGCTGCGCTCAATCCACTGCACCTACGAAAAGAAAATAGACAGGACGAGATGACACACGGGATAATTACACCTGTGTGACTATAATCTACTGAGTCCTTTAGGTTCCTGATAACCATCATTTCCTAGGACCTCAAGTAGCAAACACATACCAGAGATGAAAGACACAATGGCAGTGATTTTTCAAAGATCAAACTGCTGCAAGCCTTGATAATTCAGTTCAGTGCATTTCTATCAATGAATCTGTAATCATCTGATGCAAAATGGTTTGGTACAGCTTGTATCTCACATCTGAATGAGACTGACTTCAAAACATTGGTTGCAATCTGCCCTTTGTTGAGGACTTTTACCGGATGGCAAGATCATCAGTGACCTATCACACTGTAGGCAACACATCTTTCAGTCACTATATATTCCAAGATATAATTCAAAGCCACTACACCACACCACACCACACCACAAACAGCTTTCCTGCAGGAAGTAGCCCTCATCACCTGAACTATATACTTTGATCATTAGAAATCCTTGTATATTCAGCACCTGCATATAGGATCATTCACATTCATTCAGACATCCAGCAGCCCACATGCCTGTATATGTGACAATGCTGACATGCACACCGAAAACCAAAAAGTACCTGGACATGTTAAAATATGTGAATATCCTTAAATTCAAGGTTAAAAGAAAATGGGAGCATAAGCACAGTTTAAAACTATAACTACTGTATATACTACAACTATAAAACAAAAGACATTGTTTCTTTCTTGCGGACAAATGTTTTATACAAGCTGAAAAAATCACTAAGAAAAAGATGTAGCATCATGTTTGTTTGTTTTTTTTAAATGAAATGACGTTATATTACATATATTAAATGAAATATACTATCAAATTATATTAAATATATTTATTTAAACTCTTGTCTTGTACCATACCATACACTCCATATGTATTATGTATTAATATTGTGCTATATTTACTACAGTAAAAATGCTGAATATTGATGCTATTGTATATGCTGTAGTGTGTGTATCCTACATTGTGTGTCATCTAGACAAAAGAAGCTACTCATATTCTCATACTCGCTATTCATATTGAACTCTGACTACATTGGCAGAAATTTGGGGTGCAGTAAACTGCCGTTTTCCAGGAGGCTTATATCACTGGCCATAAAAGCTCCTAAATCACATAAACTTAGAAAACATCTAACCTGGCGCTAAACACTCTGTGAAAAGAACATATGCCTGATTAAATTAGATTTTTACATTTTCTGAAGAATCCTGACTAATGTTAGAGCATCGATATGCAATTTCTAAGGTGTTCTGGTTGGTTGTTAGTGCATTGCTATGAGGTTCTAGGGCTATTCATACTAGAAGACATGAAAAACAGCCCATCTGCAAGTATCTATGATTTTCTGGTCCCTAGATATAGTTTATGTCCTTCCTTGGAATCCATGGGACATTTTTGCCTGTTTTATTGTCCAACCTGATGAGGAAAAAGCATAATTGTCCATTCTTAATCCTAATCGTCAGTGGAACGTACTCAGATCGTACGAATGAAATTGCACGAATTAGGCACCAATTTGCCAAAATGTAAAATAGTTACGAACTGCCGTGAACATGTGCTGTAAAAATCATATATCTGAGAACTTTAAAAAGTAACAGCAAATCTCTCCTCAATAAGCTGCATGATTTGAAATATCATTCATGTAGGCAGCATGATCGGTGAGGGAGCAGTTATACACCAAAGTTTAATACTTAAAATAAGGGGCTTTGAAATATCTCAAGCAAGCACCGCTAATGACAGCTATAAAGCCCATTGAATTTTCAGAATCAAAGCAATCAGATTCTGTGGTCTGTATCCTGCTGGGCCAAATCTGTTCTTCGTTGTCCCTTTTAGCTCTGGTTTTTGTCTATGCTTGCAAGATTAGTAAAAGAAAAAATATCAGGAAGGAAATTTTACCAAGCTAGGGTGATATGTCATGTGAAAAGTGTCATGCTTTCATCATATCTGAGAAACTCTGCTGAAGCAGGACAGGACAGATCCATCTGGGCCTCATTGCATGCGTGTGGATTTCTGTTTCGGGGTTTGAGGAGGCATCTGTTGTGTTCTGTTTTAGATTGTACAGTATGCACATTACTGTCACAAAGTTACTGGATCAAGTACTGTGAAAACAAGAACAACTAAGTGCATCCGTTCCTACATTTTAGGTTGACAATTTTCTAATTGTCTAATTAAATAGTAATGAATAGTAATTTTGGTTTTTATATAGTAAACTATATACTGTATATATTTTTTAGATTTGCAAAATTCTCAAAAAGTGAAAAAATAAACTATATAAACGAGACGTATTTTAACATACTTTAATAAACTTTTTATTAGTATAAATGCTATTCTTTTGAATTTTCTATTCATCAAAAAAATCCTGGAAAAAAAATGTTTCCTCAAACAGCAGAACTATTTTCAACATAATAATAAAATAATAAAAATATGCTTCTTGAGAAACAAATCGGCATATTAGTATGATTTCTGAAGGATCATGTGACACTGAAGACAGGAGTGATGTTTCTGAAAATTCGGCTTTTCCATAATAGGAGTAAATTATATTTTAAAATATATTTAAACAGACAACAGCTATACTCTCTCTCTCTCTCTCTCTCTCTCTCTCTCTCTCTCTCTCTCCCTCTCGTATTTTACAACATTACTATTTTTGATCATACAAGTGCAGCCTTGTTGTACATAACAGACCTTTTTTCTAAAACATAATCAAATTCTTACCAACCCCAAACTTTTTAATAGTATGCGTCTTTTACAGACTCTAATTGAGCTTCGCAGATGATAAATATCCAGAAAGAAAGAAGGAATGAGGAGAATTTGACCTTTCCAAATACATTTTACATCATCTTCATAATCCTGATGGGTTTAAATTGTTTTTACTGTTGCTCTACAAATAATAAATCAGTCATTTAGATAAACGTACAGTAAAATCATGCAGCAAAAACCAACAAACCTACCTGAAAAAAGAAACATTTATGCTTGAAAAAGCTTGTGGAAGCCCTATGATAAATGTTATTTTTGAGAGTTATTTTGAGTCTCTGATTGAGTTTAATGCACAGATCTGAAGCTGAAACATTTAGGTCCAGTTTCACATACGGAGCTTAGACTAAGCCAGGATTAGATCATAGTTTAATTAGGATATTTAAGCAATTTTTATAAACATGCTTCGAAAAACACATTACTGGTGTGCATCTTGAGACAAAACAAAGGCACTGATATATTTTTAGATCAGTCAGTGCAAGTTTTATTCAGTTGAAATTGCTCAGACTTACATTTTAGTCTAGGACTAGGCTTAAGCCTTGTCTGTGAAACCGGGGGATACTGTGCTTATTGGATTAAGCTTAAAGCTTGGCAGAGACCGTTCGATGTGTGTGAGAGTTCAACTAGTGCGCCAGAGCAGTGTTGATGTGCGAGTGAGCAGTAAAAGCAGTAGATGGTGTCCACGTGCAGACTTTCACACCTGTACTTCCATCCGCAGTTATACTCATTCTCCTAGGGACAAGACAATCAGCATCCATTTTCCTATAATGGATAGTCAATTTTAACTCTGTTGCTCTTTTTTTCTCTCTCCAAAAACACAATGTTCCTCGTAAATACCAAAGTACACATCAAAATGTAATCACTGAATCAGAGCTGCAAGATTTTTATGGTAATGTTTCTCCGTATACTGACAGAAAACATGTTTTCTTAATTAGATTCGCACTATTGTTACAGACTGCTCTTGGGTGACTCATACAACTCAAGAGCTTTAATATATACTTCATTTTGTGGTACAAATCACAGCTATGTGGACAATCCAAACACAGATTTATGCGATTTGAGCCTTTGTCAGAAAGCAAGCATACAGCCATTCCATAAATTAACAAAAACTCATTCCCATTCAGTGTCTCCAAGTACATGTCTGGCATAAGAGTGCATTTGTAATCTTAATACAGTTTCTGTATATATACATCTGTGCTTCTTATTTTCACCTGGTCAGCATTCTTTTGAATTGGTTGAGAGAAGAAACATGAGCAGCCACTAGCATTTGCTCAGAGTAATGGTGGACCGGCATCTCATCTGGCCATTTTAAGTGCTGTAATCTGTTTAAGATCCATAAACGTGTTTCCTAACTCACAGGAAGAGGTAACAGTGTGACCTTTTGCAAATGCTATCTGTAGCTGCAGGTAATACTTTCCAAAGAAGTGGGGTTTAAAAATAAATAAGTATTATACATACATACATAGAGAGAGAGAGAGAGAGAGTGAATTTGGTTACGGATTGCAACTTAGTAAAAAAAAAATACAGCATTATTTTGAAAATATTAATATTATTTATTTGCATTATTTGTAAATAATATAATAAATAATACATAAATGTTTATTAAATAACCATTTAAAAAAGTATATTTTTACTTAATAAAAAATAAAACTTAAAAAATATATTTTTGATTTGGGAAACCTGTCTGCAGTTCTCATCACCTTTATTGTTTCACTGTTTTCTTTCTGGCCTTTTGTTTATGGAAAGATCATTTGTCCAGGAAAGCCATCTGACTTTAATACCCTTAGTATGATGGATGAGAACCCAAAAGGTCAGCAAAAAATATATGGGTAGGTAATCTTAACTATAATATGGGGAAGGAGCATATGAAATATGGCTCTGCTGTGGTCAACACTCCTTCTTAAATCCCACAAAAACTTATGTAAAGATCACCACAGTATAAACTTTTAGTCCGTGCAAATATGCAAACCTGAGTCAATGTCTGGCTAATCCGCAAAACTGGCTAGAGACCAGATGTGAAGCTGAACACTGTCACCTGAATAAAATCAGACTTCACTTTGATTATTGAAAGCTTTGATGTCCATTTAGGCCTTGCAAGCATTTGCGTTTTTACACGTACGTCATACCACAGGCATACAATTAGATTTCAGGCCACTTTTTTAGTTTGTATTACAGAAAAAATGAGACATGAAATCATCCTCTTTATTTCCTGCCAAGTATCTCGAATGAAAATCAATACTGATCCTCTCGTACTTGTCTACAGAGACATTAAATCAATCTTCTTGGAGATTCATCATTTGAGATTTGCATCAGATATTTAGACAGACAGACTTAAAGCAGTGACAACACTTTCTCTCAGCAGTTAAATGTATTGGAGAGCAAAATGAAGATGTGTGTATTTCTGTTGGAGTCTAAATAATGACAGAAGTGATATGTCTTCATAATATAGAGTGGTAGATGTGAATTAATGATGCCAAACAGCAAAAGACAAATAGAAAGTCATACTGCACCAGAAGAAAATGAAAAGAGGAAAGCATTTGTTGTTGTTGCATATACTGATTTGAAGCATCTATCAAATCAACAGCAAACAAACTAGTTGGAAGCAAAAAATAATTGGACGATTCTATACTGAGTTGTCAAAAATCCTGCTTTACCATTATAATCTGGTCTCTACACAGCAAAATTTCCAGTGTTGTTTTTATGGGGTTAATTTTCCAGTGTTAACAAGTGTTGATTCTGGTGTTGATTTGAACGACATGAACACT
>JAFVLL020038126.1:0-16023 GCA_021397915.2 Tor tambroides
ATTTAAATATTAAAATATTTCAGTGTCTTAATTAAATGATTTTATTGTAGTTACATTAAATGACTGGTGTTGTGCTGCTGTGACTTTACATGAGCTGGCTCACTATTGGCTGATTCAGAGGTCGAGGTCAGCCATTTTGTGTTGACATCATTGTAGTCCTTGGTACACAACACTTAAGTGTCACCTCAGTCAACACTTAAGAACCAGTCGTAGACTTTACTGAAAGTTGCTTTTAGCTTCTTTATAAAAGTCTCCTACTCTTAGAAAAGTCCTACTTTTTACTAAGAATTTTTTGACACTTAAGTCAAAGCTTAAGACTATACTTAAAACCATTTCTGAGAAGTTTTATACATACGGGCCCTGGGCCCGTATTTATCAAGCTTCTCAAAGTGCCATTTTATTCTTAAGTGCTGAGAATTCTTGAAATTTACTCCTACTTTCAAACTTAAGTATAAAAGCAAGTTATCAAATTTCTTAAACCTAAGAATCACTCTTACTCTCCCAGTTATTTAAAACAGCTCAAGAGGTCTCTCAAGTGGTTAAGAGTTGCCAGCAGGGCCTTGTGATGGTGCTGAGGAGACAGAGACGTGTGCAAATCTTTCAGGAGAGGAAAAATGTTTGAAGACGAGCACTTAATCAAACGGTTACGTTTCCTCAGTTATTCAAAACGAGCAAAGAACATTTACATTACCAAAGAACATCATAACTGACTTCAGTCTAGTGCGAGTATTATATGCTCTTTAAAAAACACTCCCGTTATAATCAGTGAAGCTATCTACACTGTATGATGAATAAATCTCTTACCCCTTATTTACACTGCACACGTCTGCGGCACGTTACGCCTCCGACGTGGCCACCGGAGCTGATCGCGGCCACTAGTTTCTGAAGTGTAATAATAATAATTGTCTTGCTGTCGTCAAAGGCATCAGCAACAAGCGATATCTCTCACTATCGTCGATACACGATACTATCTCGGCACAATCCTAAATTGAAGGTTGTGATGACGCTTCATTTCCTTGCCATAATGTATTCTCTTGAAAATTCTTTATTGTCAAATGTGTGTTGAATGTAACCTCCTATTGGGAATTTAACCATTTAATGTGAATTTATCTGAGAATATTCTTAAATAAGAAAATCTATTCAGTGATTGGTCCATGCGTATGCCGTCATCCAAAATCCCATTTGTGGCACAGCAAAGTGTCGTGAATCATCTCTAAGACTGACACTTAATATTTACCCTGCATCCCAATGTGCATACTATCCACCCTATCTGCCCTAAATAGTAGTGAAAATTACTAATATCACATAGAATTTAGGAAGGATAGTATGCACATTGGGACGCAGGCTTAGTCCTACACTTCGCTTAAATTACGACTGAGATGCTTGATAACCAACTTTTAAGCGCAGCTTTGAGCCAATATTTTTTTTACACTTAAGTCAATTCTTAGCAGTATTCTTGAGAGTAATTCTTAGAGGCTTGATAAATACGGGCCCAGAAATAGCAAAGATGAGAGTAGCCATGGCAGATCAACAGAAAACACAGAGCTTAATGACCTCATAGAAGAAACAGCAGAGAAAGAAAAAGCAGCTGAGGAAAGCAGAGGGAGTGATGAGAACATAAGGAAGTTAGAGATAGACAGGACCGAAGAATAAGAGGCAAGGAAGAGGGCCATTGAGAGGGTGAGCCAGACTTTCAGGAGGCATAGTGAAGAGCTAGAGGACCGCGGAAATAACAAACGTAGGAGACGAAGTCAAGATTTTGAGGGAGAGAGGTCAGGCTGACAGTACTCTGAGGGAAAAGGAAATTGAATTAAAAAAAAAAAAGATACAAGCCTCAGATGAGTGCAGTGATGCAGCTAATTAATTGCAATTCTCAATAAAGCAGAAACTACAAAAAGTTGTTTGAACACTATTCAAACCAATTTTATTGTGTTTTATATTTTAAGTCAATGAACTTGAAGTAATTTGTTATGTCCCCAAAAAACACTCAGCAGACACTCAGCCTTAGCATACTGAAAGTTCTTTATGCACCAATTCAGCTGTCATCCCATCATTTTTGCCTTCTTAGATACACAGAGGTTCAGCAGATTACTTCCGGTAGCTGTTCCATCTGCATCCGCTGCTTAAAGTTCCCATTCAGTGTAGACATCGTCATTGATTAAAATGGGTTCTGTTTGATTTTGACATGACATTTTATACTTGCTTTTGACATTTTTTAAGCATTTTCTCCTTAGTTTGATATGAATTGTAAAGCCAACAATATGATTTAAATAATGAGTTGTTGCACTTCTGTATAAACATACTAACCAACTAGTGAGTGATTCCAGATTTACTTGCCAAAACTATTTTGTACTTGCATTTGGCGCTTACCAGTGTTAATTTTGTAATACTTTTGTGTGAGCACGAAACACCAGAGAAAGCCCAGAGACTGTTGGGCTCACAATATGGAACATTTTTATTTTGAATGTTCAATAATTATTTTCTTTTGTAAAACTGGATGTTCTAGTGGGGCAAGCATGTTCAAAATTCAAGCGGATTACTTTGAAAG
This sequence comes from Tor tambroides, assembly GCA_021397915.2. Taxonomy (NCBI): domain Eukaryota; kingdom Metazoa; phylum Chordata; class Actinopteri; order Cypriniformes; family Cyprinidae; genus Tor; species Tor tambroides. Next base: position 2,549 of record JAFVLL020038126.1, read on the forward strand.
CATAACTGTAAGACAAGGTACTGTCAATTGATCAATCAATCAATCAATCAATCAACAAAAGTAACATTTCCAGGATAGTTAATACAAATCAACTGGCAATAATGCACTGATATTAGATGATTATCATGTGAAAACTCACTGAATTTAAATGCAACATATTTAACATGTTTACGTACAATGTAGAATATTTATTGGAAGTTTAATAATGAAGCTCGTTTCCAGAAAACAATATATTAAAACGCTGTTGCAAACTAACATATATTCAAATTGAAAATTACACCCCAACGTATCATTACTTATATATTTTCAGATCCAGCTTGGGAGTCAGAACCAGGAAGGAAAAAAAAAAAAAAAGGGAGTTGCTTTTCCAGCACCTGTAAAACTAAAACTGCAGCTTTTCAGAGACAGATGGGGAAATTTCTGCAGTTTCAATAAAACAAATTAATTTGTGCATTTTCTTTTCTGTCTCTAAGCTTCACAATGACAGCAAAGTGACTTTTGATGTAAAAGTGGATTAATGTCAGGGGCGGACTTACCAATAGGCGAGATAAGCGGCCACTTAGGGCCCCCGGGGAATCAGGGGGCCCCGCCTAATATTCGCAAAACATATTTGGCAAATGCATCAGTATTTGTGTTATGGAGAGCGTCAAATGTTCACTCACCACTCAAAACGGCGAGTTTTTGTCAGGTGCGGAGTTCTGCAAGCTTGTGAATCCTCTCATTATAACAATGTGTAGATAAGATGTAAATAAGAGATTCATAGTGCAGAGAGCTTATTAACGGAACATCGTGAGATCGCGATGAACTGAAGTGAATGACAGCTTTTAGTGATTATAGACGGAGCGCTCTTTGCGTGCATTCTAAGCTGTTTTGACTGTCTCAGAACAGTTATATTCACCTCAGTAAAGAAATTGTGTTTCAAGTCATAATTTTATTTGTCTTGATGTTTCAGAATGACTCTCTAGTGTGCGCCAACGCGAACAAAAAATGCAAATGAACTATAAACTAAAGCCGTATAAATGCACGAATGCAATGACTGGAGATTTTCGCTTAATAGATTACATTTTCGATTTGTTTCTCGGCAAACCCTGTCGTATGCCTTAAGAACACTTGGAATACGGAACGAGTTGCATGGGATAATTTTTTATGACATTTTAATCCTTTTTGGAAAAAGATTGAAGAAGTTTACAATTCTTTAAATGGACAAGTGCAAGCATTTTTTATATAATGTCTTCTTTTGTTATCCGAAAAAAATAAGGTAGCTTAAGAGAACATCAACTAGGCTTTAGAACAGACTAATTATTTAGGCTACTTAAGTTGTGAAGGGGTAATAGTTACAATAAATAATAGTTATAGCTATAATGAGAGAGAGCTAGCGAGCAAAAGAAGGGTTACATGTAAAAGAGCATTATAGTTAATGTGTTGGGGCACCGTCCCTTCAATTTGCTTAGGGCCCCCAAATCACAAGTCCACTCCTAATTAATGTCCACACTAAATAAATCTTAAGTGTTTAATGACATAGTTATGCAGACTGTGGAGACACTCTGTAAGAGTTTTAAGTGGAATAATCCCACCATGTGGCACCTTAGGAGGAAATTGCTTCTGTTTGAGTTCCAGCCACTTCCTGTCAATTGGATGTAAAATGACAAAGAATGTAATAGGAAATTAGATGAGAATGGCTTAGACAGCCGTTTTTAATCTAGATCTAAATAGCAGTAAACATCTGAATGCGACGGCTGAGATCAGGTCTCAAAATAATTTGAAATTATTAATACTATATCATATTAAAATAATTAAACATAAGTGAAAGGCTAAGATTGTTATAAACAAAACTTTTAAAATTTTCGCAAAGCAAAATAGACTTTTTAACAATTTCACTTTTGGTGAGAAACGGCCCTTACAGTAGACAAAAATATAACTTTTATCTATATAATATAACACTGAAGACTGAAGTAATGGATGCTGAAAATTCAGCTTTGCATTGCATGAATAAATTACATTTTAAAATATATTCCAATATAAAACATATATTTTAAACAGTAAAAAATATATTCCACAATATAACTAATTTTACTGTATTTTTGATCAAATAAATGCAGCCTTGTTGTTCAAAAGATATTTATTTCAGAAACAATATGATACATATAAATAATATTGATATACTATATATGTGGTACACATACATCATTGGAATATTAAATAAGAAACAATATTTACACATTATCTACAAAATATATTTAGTCTCCATCTTAAGTGATTTCTGATTATAATAATAATATTAATTTTTTAAAAAAAGTAAGAAAAAAACAACAAAAAAAAACTCTGTCATTACTTCAGATTATCAGAAATGTCCTAGCTATTAGCTATTAGTGCACTGTTTTGGGACACTGTTCTAAGTCTGGCCTTGTGTCAACAATCAATTCAATGCTTGAAGAGACAAGACTAAAATAAGTGTGAGAATCATTGCTCATGTGAGCTTTTCACAGCCAGGCGCCAAGCATGAATAAAACTCTTTTCTAAACCAGCCTGAGCACTGGAAATGTCTCAGCAGAGAGGAGCATTGTGGTCTGGAGGTACAGTTCATTGCCTCTGACAAAACTCCATGTTACCTTCCTGACTTCCCTGTGTCACCTGTGCCTGAAGAGAGTTCACACAATCTCTTCCATTACAGAAAACAGTCAAAGTGGACAATCTGCTCTTACAACAAGAGTAAAACAAATTCTGTCCAGCCTGTCAGCTTCGGTTAATAGTTTCACCAAATGGACCGGAATGGCCTCCAACAGCAAATGGAGACTCCATCATCTCTGGGTTTCATGGCCTTTGTGCTGCTCTACTTCATCACAACACTGTAAAGATTTACTTTTGAAAGGAAAAACGTCTGACAGGCCATGAGAACTCAGTGTTGTCCATTAAACTGGTGGGCAGAGGTAGGAACATGGTTTGGAGGTCTATAAACATCCACTCGGTGCTCAGTCAATAGTTGCCCTTGGTTATGGCACGATGACCCATCGAAAACCCACTGCAGAGTTTATTAAAAAAAATGGAAGTAGACTAAAAGAGAAAAAGTGCCTGTGTGCCTCAAGTGTATATTTTATTCAGAGATGCTGGGCTTTTAGGATGTGCACCTTGGCTTTTCTCTTGCAGCTTTCCCTGATTTTACTCAGTTTTGTTTGACTTGGTATCAGTTCTGTGTTCAAATCACAAGGTCTTTCTGTTTCTTTTCATTCACATCATATTTCTTGATATATTCTATATTCTGTGTTTTATTGTGCATGAGCATGTCCTTAATGTTTGTTGTTGCACTGTTGGATGATAAATTCTGAAGATAAAACAAACAAACAAACACTTCACTACATTACATGTAATATGTATGTGACAATACCTTATCAAGGAAAATCTTGATATAGGTTTATGACTGAACATCTGATTTGCCCTCCAGAAACAACCAAGATTTCAATCAGGGATATTACAGTTAATTCATTAACTAACTAACTAACTAACTAACTAACTCACTGACTGACTGACTGACTGACTGACTGACTGACTAAATCAATCAATCAATCAACCAGTTATTTAAAATAAAGTTAACTAAAAATAGAAATCTTAAAAAAAAAAAAAAAATGAATAAAAAAATAAAATAAAAATAATAATAATAATTCAGCTACATCAGCACTGAACATCATTTCTCATTTTAATTTAGTTTAACCGGAAGTTGTACAATAAATAAAACTAAAACTGAAATAAATATATAAGAATTATTAATACATCTTAAAAAATAAATCAATAAAAACTGTAGCAAATTAGCTCAAAGTGAGATGAACATAATTAATCATAACGGGTTGTTACCAATTATATATTCATCTTCAGGAATTAACTGTAGCATTAATAGTACAATAAAATGATTTGTTCGTCCGCAGTACAGACAGTTTTTATCGTCTATAGACTCTAAGGAAAATTATTTCTCTGGGCACGAAAAATTTATTTCCTTACTAATACATCACTCATAGAGCATGTAGCAAAACCGGGACGTTGAAGTGACCTTCTGTGAGCGGCAGACACAGACAACCAAGTGTGAATACATATGGATGTTTATTAAACTACACTACAGGGGAACATGTAACACTGAACTAAACACAAACATACACACATTAAACATAGATGCCAACACAAGGAAGGCATGGAGAGAGAGAGAGAGAGAGAGAGAGAGAGAGAGAGAGAGAGAGCGCGCTCGCGCGTGCAAGAGAGAGAGCATAATGGCAGGATTTGCGCAGAGAGAGAGAGAGAGAGAGAGAGAGAGAGAGAGAGCATAATCAGCTAAACACAACCTGTTAGAACCATCGAAATTACAATACCTTAATTAAAAGGGGTCGAAGCCTAGAAGCGCATCTAAATAGTTAACAAGCGGTTACTTGCATATTGGTTTGTTGGTGCTGAGTAAAGTGTCCTGTTGCATGTATAATGCGTAGATTCTTGATGAATTCCTTTAGGAGTGAAAGCTTCGTCATTCCAGTTATGGGTTGATTGGTCCAAAGTGAATCGCCAAAGTTACTGAACTTAAGACTGCCCAAAGCTTGGACTCCCCCCGAAGGGGGAGCTGCGAGATTTCCAAGGTGATAAGTGTGTCTCCAGGGCACCGAAAGTAAAGAGAAGGCCACTTTTTGGGTGTGGGAGAGGTTTTATCCGGTCTCTCTGTAACACCCATTTTGGTTAGTTTGACCAATAACAAGGCACATAGTTTCAGCGGGAAAGTGTTTCTTTGTTCCACTTGACATCTCATTTGCATGTTTTATGACTGTTCTGTTCTGGCTCTTTATGACTGTTATAACTGGTGTAATTCGTCCCACAGTCCGGTAAAACTCGTATGATACATTTCACGTTCACATAGTGTACATCATTGTTTGAGAAATAAAGAGCAGATCATTTTGATATCAAGAAACAGGCATCTGACCTATATTAAACCAGAGATGCATTCATACACCTGAATGTGAGTGTTTAGAGCTTACTAATACAAATAACGAGTGGTAACTAGGCTAATATAAAAAGGAAACATACAAACAACACACGCGTATACCAGATACCCGTGTAACTGATTAAATACGGTCTAAATAAAGAAAATGTCTCTATGGGTGTGTGTGTTATCTATCCTGTAATCGTGGGGGGTTAGTCCACTGGTCAGCCAGGGCTGGTACTGAGGGTCTCTTCGGAATGTGTTTGAAGTCTGATGTAGAGAACAGAGTTGATCTGTTTAGCCTCTTCTTGATAGTGGGGGCAACCACTGGCACTTTAGCAGCCATATAAAGGTAGAATATAGGGTCCAGGTCTGTGAGTTATATGCAAATGTCAAAGGCTAAAATGGTCTCTTAAGCCATAAAGTGTAAACACCCATCAATGATCTTAAGCATATGCTACAAAAATGATAAAAACTCTAAAAAAAAAAAAAAAACTAAAGCTTTAAGACATGAGATGAAAATGGAAAATACAAAAACAAATTCAAAAATTTAAACAGGTCATGACATGAGAAACCAAATTTACCTTGATCTTTTGATACATAAGAGATCTTTGTATGCTTAATACATCCTGCAAATTTCATAACTTAAAATGTCCTCATCATCAATAAAAAGTATTTATGTAATAGCCCTCAGAAAACGGCTCATTTTGGATTCATAGGAACAAGGTGAAGTCAGCTAGCCCCAGTCATTTGCATAAACACCGCCCTCAGAGCAACACGTTGACATAGGCCCCGCATTTTATTTATTTATTTATTTTTTGGATTATTTTGTCAAAACACTCAATACGTTCAGTAGCAAAGGGGGGCGTTGATACTGCTTCCTATGCAGTGACATTAGCCAATCATAACAGTGGCCGATTACTGAGAAGCCGTAAAGGACCCACCCCTTAAAAACAGCCTGTTTCTGAGGGAGATTGAGGGTTGAAATGAGGGTTGAAAATAATCAATCATTTATTTATTTATGTTTGTTTGTTTGTTTGTGTGTGTGTGTGTGTGTGTGTGTGTGTTTGTTTGTTTGTTTAAAATAATTTAGTAACACTAAACACTATAATAACACTTATTTCAATATACTACTAAACATTTCTTATTAATAAGCAAAAGGGAAAAGGTAAAGTTCAGAGTAAACCACATACAATTTCCTTCAGTGTCTGTTTTTCAATATGCAAAACTTTCCCATACTCAACTTCACCCCCAATTAAATAAATAAATCAATAAATAAATAGATAGTTACTTTACTACAATAGATAGATAGATAGATAGATAGATAGATAGAGTTTTTGGAGCAGATAACATGAGCCTTTGGAGTTGCAAGACAATCATATCATGACAAATCTTTTTGGCTAATCACTCCACAAAAAAAAAAAAAAAAAGCAAAGTCACAAACCCCTCACCATCAACTATCCTAAGCTGTGACATTAAATAGGAGCAAAACATAGGTCTATTCACACATTTACAAGCATAATAAATTCTATCCGTCTTTGAGCATACCAAATGAAGTGTTTATTAATTTTACTCTAAATACAGTATGTGGTCTTTTCTGCAAAACTGTGCATGTAAGTGAACTAAAATCCATTCACAGGGCCTTTCAGTTGCCTGCTGCTGCTCTGTCCTTTGTTGTATTTCAGGTGCTTGCCCTCCCTTCCCTTTATCAATCTGCATCTGAGAATGAAGGAAAGAAAACCTGATGATCTGTGACATGTTTCTCTCCCGCAGGACCAAACAACATTCCCTGACCTTCCCTCAGCAATGCCTCACCTTGACCAGAACATTCTGCGGTGCAGATCTTTAATCTCGGTGATTCAACAGCACAGGGCTTGCTTTATCGAATGCAGAGCAGTTTACCTCACCGAGCTCAAGAGTTTAGATTCTGCTCCTCAGGGCCGCCGTAATGAGTTTGAGGCGAGCGGGGAGGATCGTTATTTTCAGCGTGTGTCGCCGCTGTCATTTGCACCGTGGAGGTATGTGACATGAGAGCAGAATTGTTAAGAGCCATTGTGTGAATATTTGATGTGTGTTGGTCTGAGTGTCATTATGAAAGTGCTGTCGGGAGGCTGGTCACTCAAATAGAATGGCTTGCTGTGATAGTGATTACTCTATTAGCCTCACCACCACTGTCCTATATAGAAATAGTCCACCTAATTCTCTCATTTTAAACATGTATAGCTTTCTTTCTTCTGAGGTGTAAAAATGAATAATGAGGACTGGAGTTTTATATATTCTATATAACTCATGTCCTGGCAAGTCTCTTGTTTGAGAAGCAGACCAAAATTTTAGTTATTATTCAATTAAAAATGGACAAACCCAGCATTTTTGAGTGTGTTCGTGAAAGAAATAAAAAGATGAATTCATGAACAAATCAGACTGACCAGGTTCTTAAGTTCAACTTCAGATTCAAGTTAGCAGCTGTTCTCATTCTTATTTTGAGAAAATTTTAAGTAAAAAAACTTACGCAACCTTTCTGACCCTGAATAGACAGCAATGCAACTGACACGTTCAAGGCCCAGACAGGTAGTAAGGACATGGTTAAAGAGAAAAATTGTTGAATTAAGTCATTATTTTTGTTTTCTTTGCACACAAAAATTATTCTTGTAGCTTCATAACATTATGGTTAAACCACTGATGTCACATTGAGTATTTTAACAATGTCCTTACTACCTTTCTGGGCCATAAAACGTTTCAGTTGTGTTGCTGTCTACGTAGGGTCAGAAAGCTCTCGGATTTCATCAAAAATATCATAATTTGTGTTCTGAAGATGAATGAAGGTCTTACGGGTTTGGAACAACATGAGGGACAGAATTCCTTTTTTGGGGGAAACTATCCCTTTAAAGTACTCTACAAGTCCACATTCAAAACAATTAAGTGCACTTTTATATTTTATGATATATATCTTTAAAAAGCATGATTCAAAACCATCCTCAGATTTTAATACACAACAAATAGTAATTATAGATGTAATATTTAAACATTTTGTATAAAGCTTGTTTTCTAAAAAATGTTCAAATCAAATGTAACACTAACCCTAAAGGCTAAGCCCTAAACCTGGCAGGAAAGTGTATTAAGTTATATGCATTATACAATTTTACCATGTTGTACAAATTATAAAGACATGTTGAATAATTCTTCGAATGCCAAAAGTATGTATACACCAGAATAGAGCCAGACCAAATGTGAGATTGCCTTTGTAAGTGGTTTTCTTGGTTTAGTAAGACAAATTAATAACATTCACTAATAAACTGCCCAAAATAAGGTAATAGAACATTTTGATTTCATGTCAGCTTTAAGACACTTTTGTTAAACATATATGAATTAATCAATTTATTTAAAAAATACAAATTTGAAATTTGAAATTTATTCTAAAAAACATTCAGTTAAATGAAACAGCAAATGAATACTTTAATAAATACCTTTTCAAGTTTTTTTTTTTTTTAAATTAATTGCACCAATAACACATAATGCAACTTTTAAATTGCATTAAAACTGGTTGGCATTATTAACTACAAAAATAAGGTATGCAACATATGCATTGCATCTCGGCTCCAAAGGGGTTTATCAAAACTCATGGTCACATCTCCCACATGGACAGCACTGGACAGATTTTTGGAACAGGAAGACTGAGTTTCCCTCCAAGTGACTGGCTGCCACCCAACGCTTTCCGCCTCTTATTTGCATAAAGTTTAATGCTTCTCATCTTTTTGATGGTCTCACCACCCCACTCCACTGTCAATTCCATAATCCCATGCATAAAGTGTTGCTCACCTTCCATAGAGAATAAATCTAAATGTTCGTTCATCTCCACTCTCTCAACGCCATACGTTCGGGCTCAAATTACTATCCCCAACCTTGTCACAGACCAACTGGTCGGCTTCTATTTTCTTTTTGATTTCAGAGCACTTGCTCAGAGAACGAGGGATTTTGGAGAACAAAAGCTAAAACGATGTGAAATCATGGGAGGAAAGGCAGTCTTCACAGTTGGAGGAACCCTCAGGCAGCCTGTACACATGGATCCCCATAAGCCCTGGGTGGAGGTGATACTTTCGTCCAGGGTCACAGCTGTCCCTCTTTGCTGTTTGATGATGGAGACTGATTGGTCCGGCTGAGTTTCACAGGCTTCCGTGGCCATTTTAACCCATGATGGGCCGCCCGGGAGCTGCTGTGCAGATGGCTGATTAGGGAAAACTTTCTGTGACATTCTGCATTTCTGTGGGAGAAGGAGATGACTGACGTGTGATCTTCATAACAAAGTCTCCTTTTTCTTGGCCTTTTTTCTATCCTCTTTCTGTTTCTTGAAGGACACACAAGTAGCTCCTGCCTTTAAAAGAGGAATTTAGCCCTGATCTGTGTTTTGTTCTACAAAAATGCATGATATTTTGCTCCAAAGCTGCCTGAAGTGTCCTGAAGTGTTTTACGTAAATGTGAAAGTTAATTTCTTCATGTTCTAATACATTTTTTTTTTTACATTTTAAGTTGTAGAAATTGACTTGAATGAACATGTAATAACAACAGAATATTTATAAATTAACATAAACCTAGATTAATAAATAAATGTTGTTCTGTTAGTTCACAATATCTAATGAATTAATATTTATTATTATTATTATTATTATTATTATTGTTGTATTGAATAGTACTGTTGACATTGAAAACAATATTACATATTGTTTTAAGTTAATAATCCAACATACTCTAAATATATATATATATATATATATATATATATATATATAACATGTATGTGTGCATATGTGCATATTTATATATTCACATGTGTTCACATTTATTAATTCGTTCCCTCGATTTACTAGATCGTGTGCACAATTTACGAATTCGTTCTTTCGTTTTAAGTAAATCGTGCGCAGGATTTAAAGGTGGGGTAAGCGAATTCTGGAAGCCAATGTTGATATTTGAAATCACCAAAACAAAGACACCCCTACCCCAAAAGGGTCTTGCCCCTATTTTGATAGCTCCACCCCACACATACGTAGCCTACGCAACCCAGGCAACGATTAGTTCTGTGAAACAAAGCAAAACCAATGTTACACTGTGTCTACACCGGACGCGAGGGCGCGCCAAAATATTATAGAGGTCATTATAATCAGTGATGCTGTCTACACTGGATGCTGCGTGGTTCGACATGAAAAATCCCCGACAGAAAACTGCTGCTGCATTCTATTTATGACGTGCTGACACAAATTTCAAATGATTTTCATCGGTCGCTTTATCGCGTCCAGTGTAGGCAGACTTTAGCTGTTGCGGCACACCGTGTCCGGTGTAGACACGGTGTTACTCACCTATCGAGAAGAACCAAAGCAACCTCGGCGTCTGATCGCAGGCCTTCCGCTCCTTGAGTTCTCTCCAGCGCTGGAAAGCTGATCCGATATTTACACGGGTCCTACTTCTTGCCTTATCGTTCCGCAGACGTTTTCCTCTTTTGTTTTTTATCCACCATCTCTATCTTTCTGTCGCTCAGCTCGGCTGTTCACTGAACGCTCTCTCCTCCACATCATGAGTAGACATGCCCCTTACTGCTGATTGGCTATAAGTTTGTTTTGGTACTCGGCCCCGACTCAGTTTTCTAAAGCGTTTTTGAAAAATTACATACCCCACCATTAATAAGTCATTCCCTCGTTTTAAGGGGAAGTCGTGGCCTAATGGTTAGAGAGTCTCAGGTCTGGCAGGAATTGTAGGTGGATAGAGTGAATGTACAGCACTGTCTTCCACCTTCAATACTACGACTGAGGTGCCCTTGAGCAAGGCACCGAACCCCCAACTGCTCCACGGGCACCACAGCATAAATGGCTGCCCACTGCTCCGGGTGTGTGTGCACCTAGGGTGGGTTAAATGCAGAGCACTAATTCCAAGTAAGGGTTACCATACTTGGCCACATGTCACGTCACTTCACTTAAGTAAATCGAGTGCTCGATATAATAATTTGTGCCCTTGTTCTAGGTAAATCGTACGCATAAAATAATAATTAGTCGGAGCCTACTTCTTGTCCGCGTACGCATTCTCATAAACATGTTGCTGCTATGTTATGTCATGTTATGTTATGGACAGAGACACTTTAATTGGGTTTTATTTTGAGTTGGGAATGAGTTATAGAGATATTCTCAAAAGCCGTGCAGCGTTGCATGGAATCATTTTTCACAAAGAAGGCGGATAAGATACGTAGCCTACTAATGAATAAAGCACCAGAACCTGTTAGGAGGTAATGATTAAAACGTGTGCACGATTTACTTAAAACGAGGGAATGACTTATTAAATTGTGCACACAATCTAGTAAATTGAGGGAACGAATTAATAAATTGTGTGCATGATCTAGTAAATCAAGGGAACGAATTAATAAATCGTGCCCACGTGCATGTCATGTGCATGTCATGTGCAGGGCTCTGCATTTAGAAATAATGCACGTATGGAAAATAAATTGAATTTGGAGTGCTGCTAATTTACAATAATTCACTCAAAAGTTAATTTAAAGCATTTGCATTGTAATTACATTATCTGTTAGATTCATGTAAATACTTATCAGTATTTGTAACATACTGTAAATTATTTAGCATTTGACTCACACTTTTCCTAAAAAGGAAAAAAAAAATCTGTCAGTTAGCTTAACTAACAGATTGGTGGATACAATGTTTGGCTATATTTAGTCCCTCAATCATACTTTATTTCTGATCTTAGACAATCATGTTATGATATTATGACAAATTTAAATGCCAAATTGTTTATTCTGAGCTGCTTTATCATTCTTTTTTTTTTTTCATCAGAAAGATTTCCCCCCACACACCACATCTCATTTAGTTCGTTTTGTGACGTAATTGGCTTCACTGTATGTAAACCAGCATCCCTGACCTGATCTAATTAAGCTAGAAAGAAACATGTTGCTTTGGCTGTGTAAACAGCATTAAATTCTTTGTCAAATGTATTCCACATGACAGACAGCACATATTGTAGTTTGACATTGGTATCGATGACATTACCACATGCCTAGTTTTTTTTTTTTTTTTTAATAAACCAAACTACATATGGCATCTTGGCAACAACAACAACAACAAAAGGAAGTCAAATACCACTATACTTTTTTTTAAAATATTTTTCTAAAAGTTAATACCTTGAGATTCTAAATGACTTGATTATTTTTTAGACATGCTATGTACGATCAACTGCTATGCAAAAATACTGCAAATAGCATTCATGATATGTACAAATGCTTACAACATGCTGCAAAGTTTGGTGTCTGGTTTATATTGTCTTATCTGATCTGTCATAATGACAAATGATGAGTGTGAACTGTTGTAGCATTATTGGTTCATGCTGTATCAACTACCGTTTGTGTAGTCGCAATATTCTGACTTTGCCTTTGCCTCTCTTTTGCAACACACTAAAATTAATCTCAACCCGTTACTGCGGCACAAGGAAGGATCAAGTAAGCTCCACTATTAGTCTATCATCTGAATAAGAAGTATTAGCCACTTTTTATGAACAGAAGAGGAAATAATTTAATCAGTGAAGAAAAATGCTTAAAACTCATATAAGGTCCACTATTAGCTAAATAAATTGTATATGTATTTATTTTGTGCTTTCGTATGAAATGGGGTTTACAGTTTTTACAATGATGTCACAAACTTTTGGGACTTTACATTTCAAAATTTGAGCTCCCTCAGACTGTCAAACTGGTGAAAGTCTGCCAAGAACCTTCAGACACCTTTTCAATCTCTGAGAAACTCTTTAGTTACTGCAAGGGCTCTAAAGACTGTCAATAATTTAAAGGGAAGTTTTCAGGCATTTGAAATGTGTTTTAAAAATTTCCTTGAGAAAACAACTAGATATGTGAGGCACCTTCAGAAGATTCTAAGAAGTTATCTAGAAGTTTTCCGCCACAAGGACAGTCTGAGGAACCTCAAATGGGAAGGAAACACAATGTATTAAGGTTCAGAGGGGGTGTAAACTATTTGAACAGGATTATAAAGTACATATTGTTTGCTTATTTTGTTTAAACATCTTATTTCGTAACTTAGTACTTTGTTTAGTACTACTTCTCGAACATCAACAAATGCTGTTGCCCTTTGTAACTTGTGTATAATGCATCAGTTGTCCTCAGTGAAAATATGGATCTCAAAATCTTACGGTCACTGTTGTAAAGTGTTCAAATATGCAACATATGCTGGAAATAATGCTGAAATATGAAAACTCATGGAACAACAGTTCACTTACTCGTTCCACAGCACTGTGAATATGTTCAATAAAGACATTAAAGATTATAATTGTTGTGTTGCTAGCTTAAACTTTGTGTTGGACTACTTGACTTTGAAGATCAGATTACATTTTGTGACCAATTAATGTAGAAAACCAAACAATTATAATGGGTTCACATACTTTTTCTTGCCACTGTATAGTATTTTGATTCATCCCCGTAACTTGATATATATATATATATATATATATATATATATATATATGTCTATATATT
>JAFVLL020038128.1:0-24620 GCA_021397915.2 Tor tambroides
TTACAGAAATTAATTACAGATGTATTTACATGCAGGTATTTTTAAAAATATAAGTACAATGTAAAAACATGTATGTACGCAATAAGTGCATTGTAATAAAGGATTAATTTAAATGTAAGTACATAGTAGTTAAGGCCACCTAATATAAAGTGGGACCGATATTTTGAATAAAGTTGGTAACCAAACAGTTTTGGTTCCCATTGACGTCCATTATAATTTTTGTCTATATAGCAGTCAAGTCAATGGGAACCAAAACTGTTTGGTTACCAACATCAATCAAAATATCCTCTTTCATGTTCCACAGAAGAAAGGAAGTCATACAGGTCTGGAAAAACATGAGAGCGAGTAAATGATGCCAGAATTTTTTTTTTTTTTTTTTTTTTGATGAACTATCACTTTAAATTTCAATCTGTTCCTCATACAAACCATATGACTTCAGAGCTGCATAAAGACTTTTGTACATTTCTCTACAGCCTATGGGTTTTTTTTTTAATCGACATCAAGGTGAGTAAATAATGACAATTTGAATTCCTGTCTGAGCCGTTCCTTTTCAAGCCAACTTCATTTCTGTCATTCCAGCTTTCCTCCTAAATATACTGTCTCAGCATTTCAACTAGATCTCCACACCTGCTATCAAACACGAGATGCTCATCTTAACAGCAAGAGCACATGATTTAGCTGCCAACAGATGGAAGAGTGCCTTTCGTTTCCTTCAGGTCTGTCTTTCTTGGCTTGCAAAGTCTCACGTTATAACTTGCATGGCTGCCATAATCTCTCTCTCTCTCTTGGTCTAACAATGCGGTTCACTGGTTACCATGTGAAGCTCACACAGCCTCACAAGAATGTGCAGGTTCAGATCCTCATGACCCGCCCCACAGAAACCAGAGAGAAAACAAAAAAGAGAGGGATTAAGACCAGCCTGCAGGACCCAACGAAGGAGAGGAGAAGAGAGGAGAGACTCCAAAACGGCTCTATTGAGAGACAGTCTCAAAACTCGCTTCCAGTGAGAGGAAAATGCCATCAGTTGTAGTACTAATGTGCTTCTAAGGCAGAAATAAAAGAATACTGTTAAAGTTTAGCCGCTTTGACGTTGTCATGACACTGAACACGCATCTTGTTTTCTATTGGCTGTGTATGAGAATTAAAACAACATGACACTTGCATTTAAGGCGGCTATAAATGCTTATACAGGTAGAGGAGACCAATGACAATTCAGAAACAGTGTTATTATTAGTATAGCTACTATTATAGTTTTTCTTTTAATATTTTGAGTTAGTTTTTTTTGCCATTTTAATTTTAGTAATTTTGTTGTGTGCTTTTACTTTAAATGTCAACAGTTTTTTGTCATTTCTACCTGATCTGACTCTTAAAAATGACTTCTGTAAGTGTGTCTTATTGTTGTCAGATTATGTTTGACTTGAATAAAACCAGTTTATTGTGATGGCCCCACATTTGCAGTGAATTTTGAGTTGTCTAACAGATTAGTACCCATATTCAGAAACGTGAGCAAACAGCAGTCACTTCCTGCTCGTAAGCACATTTAATCTCTGTCCCATAATCTCATTACTTGATATCACACCAACAGATTATGACAGCCAATCTCCTAATTACCATGTGCATTAAAGTGAATTGAAAAAGGTAATCCGTCCGGTCATCAAACTAATTACAATCTATTGATTATGGATCTGAATCTTTATCTTGAGATCAGTGGATTCACCATGGCAACCGATGCGGCGCTGGCAGGTTGCCATACAAATGTCAGAATCGATCAGATGGAAATGGACTATGTAAAAAGGCTGCACGACATATGGACGAAGCCCCTGGAATAATGCTTTTGTACAGAATCTAAAGGGCCATTCCTGCCCCGCTACCGCTGTTCATAATCAGCGGCCAATGTGTTTTGGCTGGGTTAAGCCTGTTATTGTCACTGAAACATATGACAAATTCAGATAACAAAGACTGTCATTTATGTAATCAGTGTTTTGTTCCCTGCATTTTTAAAAATCCTTTAGTGTCCCAAGGCAATTATCCGTCAGGAACCACTGATAAACCGACTGCAAAGTGTCAAAACCATGTGACATATGTCTATATTCAGACAAATGTTTCATTAAAAACACAAACAGATGCACAGGCAAACAGATAAATGATAAATCACAGATAATATTCAGAAATCATAATGAGACATTTGTGTACTTAGTAACTTCAATAATAAATATTTTGTAACAACAATTAGTGATATACTGATATGATTATTAATCACCTGACAATAGGCCATTTGGGGGAGTAATTTTGAGGAAATATTGTGTAAAATAATACCTATATATATATATATATATATATATATATATGTGACCCTGGACCACAAAAACCAGTCTTAAGTCGCTGGGGTATATTTGTAGCAATAGCCAAAAATACATTGTATTGGTCAAAATTATCCATTTTTCTTTTATGCCAAAAATCATTAGGATATTAAGTAAAGAGCATGTTCCATAAAGATATTTTGTAAAGTTCCTACCGTAAATATATCAAAACTTCATTTTTGATTAGTAATATGCATTGCTAAGAACCTCATTTGGACAACTTTAAAGGCAATTTTCTCAATATTTTGATTTCTTTGCACACTCGGATTTCAGATTTTCAAATAGTTGTACCTCGGCCAAATATTGTCATATCCTAACAAGGATACTATTTATTCAGCTTTCAGATGATGTATAAATCTCATTTTCGAAAAATTGACACTTATGACTGGTTTTGTGGTCCAGGGTCACATATATATAATTTTGTTGTTATTATCTGTATATATTATATATTAATTTGTTGTATTATATTAAAAAAATATTAAATAATATTAAAATAAATAAAAATATAATAATAAAAATAAAAACAGAATTGATTACTTGACACAAATGGATATTTACCAACACATTAATGCATGCATACTTGCACACACAAGCTTATCCATATGTAAAATTACTTCACACTTCGATGCAGCCAGATAATAAGACAGTCCTGCATTATCATAAGTGAAAATTTATAGAAAAAAATGATTTGAGTAGCAAGTGCATATTTTCTTGGCAGGCAGCAACTATTAAACCTGAATTAATACAAACAATCACAAACATCCAGAACCTTTTTGGCTCATTTTTGCAACATGTCTCGATGGCTTTCCTCCTTTTGTGAAAGGCATATATTACAGGCATACGACTTTGACTTAATCTGTAAAGCTCTCGAAAGCTCCTTAAAAAAGCTCCCTCTAAAACTTCAGTGCTTCACAGTCTTTTGTGCGTCTGTTTTATTGCGCTTCACCCTGTTTGCTTTAGATAACAAATCTGCTGCTCACCCTCAGGGTAAAGGGAGCATTACAAATTAATCCCAGCTTTAATAAGTCCAGACTAAGCCCGAGTTTTCCCTCCGTAAGAAAGAGAGAGAGGGGAAGAGAGGGTGGGTCAGTGGGGAAGATGAAAAGGAAGAAGGGAAAGAAATATATTAAAGCCTGTGATCACAGCCGGCTTGTCTTGTTTGTCATTCCCTCTTTTTTATTTAATCCTTTGCTCTGTAATCCAATTTGTCTATCGCAGTTTCGTCAGGGCGTCGACCTGCCCCATCTACCTTTAAAAAGCTTGCGTTTTTCGTCTAAAATAATATTTCCTCTTCCTACTTCCATGAAGGGACCCAGTTTGGACCTAGAACACACAATCTTATTGACACAATTATTTCTGTTTATTTGTATTTATGTACACAGCCATAAAACCCCAATCCACAAATTATGAATTTTAGTTTTGTTGACTTTATAATCCAAAGCTTTACGAAAACATAATTAAAATGGTATAACAGTTTTCGTGAGTATTTGTGTTTCTGCAGGAGTGGGAAGGCGTTGTGATTCAGCATAACGTTGGTGGTTTGCTCTCAGATGAGAGAGAGGATTAAAGATCTTGATTTAATTACTGTGAGAGGATGAGTGCTCAAGCACACTAACTTAAGAGCCGCGCTCACTGGAAAATGAGTGGAGAGGAGGAAACGATAGAAAAAAAAGATGCTATGGATCTGGATTTTTAATTATGTGTCCTATATCGGGGTTTTCAAAATGGGGTCCAAAGATAATAAAACACAACATTTATTGACTTTCTATTTTCATTAGACAAATTGTGATTATTTTATTATTGAAAGTCAGTTTTTCAGAAGGATGGATGGAATTGTAGATAGAATTACAGCCTGATGATGGATGATGGAATTGTAGATAGAATTATGGATGGATGGGTGGATGATGGAGTTGTAGATAGAATTATGGATGAATGGATTAAATTGTAGATAAAAAGAATTAGGGATGGATGGATTGATAGAATTTCAGATAGAATGGTAGATAAACAGAATGAATGGATGGATGGAATTGTATATAGAATTATGAATGGATGGAATTGTAGATCGATAAAATGATGAATGATGGATGGGTGGATAGATGGATGTTGAATGAATGGATGGATGGATGGAATTTTAGAAAGAATGGTGGATAAACAGTGGTGGATGGAAGGAATTGTAGATAGAATAATGAATAAATGGATGGAATTGTAGATAGAATTATGGAAGCGTGGATAGGTGGATGGAAGGATGTTGAACGAATGGATAAATGAATGAATGAATGAATGGATGGATGGATGGATGGATGGAATTTTAGATGGAATGGTAAATAAATAGAATGATGGATGGATAGAATTTTAGATAGAATGGTAGATAAACAGAGTGGTGGATGGAAGGAATTGTAGATAGAACTATGAATAAATGGATGGAATTGTAGATAGATAGAATTATAGATGCGTGGATAGGTGGATGGATGGATGTTGAACGAATGGATGGATGAATGAATGAATGAATGAATGAATGAATGAATGTTGAATGAATGGATGGATGAATAGATGGAATTTTAGATGGAATGGTAGATAAATAGAATGATGGATGGATGGATAGAATTTTAGATAGAATGGTAGATAGACAATGGATGGATGGAACTGTAGAGAGATAAAATGATGGATGATGGATGTTAAATGAATGGATGGATGGAATTTTAGATAGAATGGTGGCTAAACAGTGGTGGATGGAAGAATTGTAGATAGAACTATGAATAAATGGATGGAATTATGGATGTGTGGATAGGTGGATGGAAGAATGAATGGATGGATGGATGGATGTTGAACGAATGGATGGATGGATAGATAGATGGAATTTTAGATGGAATGGTAGATAAATAGAATGATGGATAGATGGATAGAATTTTAGATAGGATGGTAGATAGACAGAATGGATGGATGGAATTGTAGATATATAAAACGAAGGATGACAGATGGGTGGATAGATGGATATTGAATGAATGGATGGATGGATGGAATTGTAGACAGAATAGTGAATGGACAGAATTGTTGACAGAGAATTATGCATGGATATATGAATAGATTGATTCTTGCATTATTGCATCATTGTTTTAAGATTCAACAACAGCATTACAGCATCACAACAAATGAAGGCTTCAGTAAGGGAGCACTTCAATCTTCTGAGGCAGGAGTCTCTATCACACACACACACACACACACACACACACACACACACACAAAATGACAAACCCAGCCTGAGCTCCCTCTGTCTCTGTCTCTCTGTCTCTGCTCAGTAGGTTATAGACCGAACAGAGCGGCATAACAGATCCTCATAATCTCATGACAAAAGCTAAAAGGTGTCCTCCTGTTCAGTGTATGATACGCGCAGCCTCCCGCAGCTCTGGCTCTCTGTATCAGAGCTCTCAGAGACACTGGGTCGGGAGCGGCGGGGGACAGGGAGCTCTCATCTCTGTCTTCCTCGCTTCCCTCAAAGAGCTTGATGCTTCAGATATGGCCGAGCGGCTCGCGAGGGAGTCCTCGTGTCTGAGGGGCTCCAATCTGCCTTCCTTTTCAGAGCCAAAGCTTATAAAACACACTTGTGGATCTATTCGTGAGTGTGTAATGTCACTGCCTTTCATGTGAAGTACGTCATTTCTGAGGGGAAAAAAAGAAAAGCCGCTTTTCGCACTCTTTTTCTGATCTAAGATGGAGTTTGTTGAGGTGAAAACATTGTAGTTCATATTCAGGTGTTATTATGGTATACAGCAGTAGAAGTGTGTTCACTGCTATATTATTTATGGTATATATTTGCATATTATACAAAAATAATATAATATAATATAATGCAAAGACATTAATATATTTTTGGAAACTATTAAATAAAAAAAATCCTTTTGGGTTGAATTATGTGGAGTTTAGTTTCTTGCCAAGCATCAACAAAATGTGCCACATTAATATAGAATTCAACTGATCACAAGTGTGAGTGTCATTATTGGCCATTTTACAACAACTTTGAGTCTGACTCGTCCAATCAGAATTTAGAGACTACCTGTTTTAATAATATTACTGTTTATTTAATATATATCAGGGTTATTATCTTTCAACTAAAAGTAAAACCATAAAAATATAAATAGAATACATAAATATTTAATAAATAAAAAAACATTCACTGAAATAAAATAAACTAAAACTAATAAAACAAAACAAAACAAAACAAAATAAAATAAAATAAAAATAATACGAATGTATTTTATTTCAGCTAGCTGCCAGGGCAACATTTCTCTTTTTCATTTATTTTAAGTTGAAGAACTAAGATAACTAAAACTAAATAAATTAAAACTTAATAAAAGAGTATAGATACAAAAAGTATTACAACAAAAATTAAAATAAAAACAAAAAATATAAAAATAAAATATAATTAAAGATATTAAAATATTTTTTTAAAATATTAACAAAAATTACAATAGTATATAAATCATACTAAAATAATATTGTCACGTCGTAGCAATATAGGAGAATATAGGAGAGAGTAAATGAAAAGCTGAAGGGTCAACTCTTCAGCAGGGACTAATATGTTTGTGAAAAACTGAAACTGACATTACAGAAAAGAAGAGAAAACTGAACTGACAGATGAATGTCAAACTATTAACCTTTCACAAGAACCAGCACTGATATCATCCGCTATATTTGGCTTCTAGCTGATGCACACTTGGCTTTAAAAGGATAGTTCACCCAAGACTGAACATTTGTCATCATTTTCTCACCCTGGAGTTGTTCCAAATATTTCAATCTTTCTTCCATTTAACATATTAGCTGATCTATTCTATACCGAAATCAACTACGGACTGAACAAGGCTTGAGTTACATGGACTACTTCTATTATGGCACTTTATTTGAAATTTAGGAGGTTTGGTAGCACCAGTCTCCACTTACTCTCATGGGAAAGAGCAACCTGGACAATCGGCCTAATTTGTATTCTATGGAAGAAAGACAGTCGTATGGTTTGGAACAACATGAGGAGGGTAGATTTATAAAACTACTAAAAATCCTGATAAAACTCACTAAAGTTTCTCTAATTGGCCTTTCCTTATCACGCTCACGCGCCGACTCCAAAAAGAGCAACATTTCACATCTAATTACCCAAAGCTTCTTCTTAACATGTTCTTAATCTCTAGAGAGAGAAAATTTTATACAAACAACAATAAAGGGATCTGCGTTTCTCTGCAGCAGTCGCCGGGCGAGCCTTTTCTCGCCCGCTAAAAAGACAAACCCTGACCAGCACCAGATGTTACTGGACCGAGCCACATTGAGCGCAGTCAAAAGCGGCTGAGAAGCGAGGGAGGAGGGAGCGAATAAATTAATCACTCGCTTTTCTCTCTCTTTGATGGAATTAAGCTCACTCGCTTCTCAAAGATCTGCCTTGCTGTGTGAATGTCCATGCGTTTAACATTTTTTTTCGCTCTCTTTTTACTGGCACCCCCTCCACGCTCTCTCTCTCTCTGTTTCCATTCCTGATGGGAAGCAGGAGGCCACCCAGAGGAGATGAAGAACAGAAAGAGAGAGAGAGGTAATCCCTCCGTTGTGTAGGGGTGCGGGCCCCTGTCCTTTACCCCCACATTATCCTCGAAAAAATCCTCTCTGCATCCCCCCTTCTCTCTCTCCTAGTGTGTCTGCATTTACATACAGCAACAATGTGTGTTGTACCGGAGTGATTAGTTGTAGGGGGAGGTGTTTGGTGTAAGTGTGTGTGTGTGAGTGTGTGTGTGTGTTTGTTAGCATTGGGAGTTGAAAACTGGTTCTGGAACCAATGATTTCTGTGACATTCAGTTCTTTTTGTAACCAAATGGTTTCGATTCCCATTGACTTCCATAGTTTTGACAAAAAAAATACTGTGGAAGTCAATGGGAACTGCAACTGTTTGGTTACCATCATTCTTCAAAATATCTTCAGCAGATGAAAGAAAGTCATACAGGTTTGGAACGACATGAGGGTGCATAAATGATAACAGAATTTTCTTTTTTGGGTAAACTGTCCCTTTATTGGTTAATCATTTCGAGTTGTGTTTCTGCTGAATCTACAGCAAAGCATATGTTGTGAGTTTACAATCTGAAGGTGTATTCATTCTGACAGCAGTCTAGAGCGATCAGAAGTCAAGTTTATGCAAATGAGCAGTGATAGCCTCAAAAGAAAACAACAAAACAGTAGCGTTGAATTTGAAGAGCAAATCATGAACGAAAGACTTTAAAGAATCGATCAAAAAGACTTAACTAACGACTGACTCATTAACTGCATCAGTCAGAGTGGTTCTCAACTAATTCACAGCTATTACTTTTGTCATCTCTAACTTGAAAATGAACCGGAAATGTCACTGTTACCTGTGATTAATTAGTGTAGGTAGTATAGATTTTGTTAAATGTAATTAAGTACTCACTGATCAAAAGTTTTTTTTTAATATTTTGAATGAAGTCTCTTTTGTTCACCAAGGCTGCATTTATTAGATAAAAAAATACAGTAAAAACAGTAATATTGTGAAATATTATTACCATTTAAAATAACCATTTTCTATTTGAACATATTGTAAAATGTAATTTATTTCTGTGAACAAAATTAAATTTTCAGCATCATTACAGTCTTCAGTGTCACATGATCCTTCAGAAATCATTCTAATATGCTGATTTGCTCAATCATAAAAACAGTTGTGCTGCTTTATATTTTTGTGGAACCCACGATGCACTTTTTTTTGTCGGTCCTTGATGAATATAAACTTCAAAAGAACCGCATTTATTCGAAATAGGAATCTTTTGTAACATTATAAATTTCTTTACTGTCAATTTTGGTCAATTTAATGCTTAATTACTGAACAAAAGGATTATTAATTTCTTTAAAACAAGCAATGGTGTATATAATTTGGGCCAGTTTTATAGGCTCTGTTCCAAAAGTGCAAAAAAGAATCATTAAAGGAACTGAATTAAGTAACTGAAAAGCAAAAAAAAAAAAAAAAAAAAAAAAAATTGATATTTAAATATATTAGCTAAGTTAATGTGTGTGTGTGTGTGTGTGTGCACATAATCATGGATAATGTGACACTGCACTGAATTGTTCCAACACTAATTGTTGAGGTGGAGTCTAAATCTGACACACACAGACACACAGACACACACACACACAGACACACACACACACACACACACACAGACACACACACACACACACACACACACACACACACACACACAGACACACACACACACACACACACACACACACACACACACACACACACACACACACACACACACACACACACACACACACACACACGTCTGGTTTGCTATCCTTGTGGGGACTTCCATAGGCGTAATGGCTTTTCTGCTGTACAGACTGTATTTTCTATCGCCGTACACCAACCCTACACCTAAACCTACCCCTTACAGGAAACTTTCGCAATTTTTAGATCTTTAGGTCCCCACCGTGACACGAGTCCCCATGAGTCTGTGTGTATTCAGGTTTAAGTCCCCATCAGGATAGAAAAACAGGTACACACACACACACACACACACACACACAGACAGACAGACAGACAGACAGACAGACACACACACACACACACACACACACACACACACACACACACACACACACACACTTTACTTAATGAATTAATCTCATACTAAGGCATCTTAAGCTAAGACCATTAACTAAAGTTGACTCAGGGGTGTAGGGAATCTCCAGAGACCCATGTGGAAATTTTGCTCTGCTAAATCCTATCTGGTTGTAGTAAAATGAGAACATCTCTCTGGGACTACCAATTAAACAGATTCATACTGTAATTTCAAGTCCAATCCATTTTAAAAAGTACAAAAAAATCCTTGTTTTGCTCTTAAAAAACCATTTTCTCAGTCCCATCAGGACATTCACATGTCAATCAGCATCCCATCTGAGTGGACGTCCCTCAAAACACAAAACAAACACAACAGCCACTAAAGAAAACAAGAGCGCTGAAGTCTGAAGAGCGGCGCGGTCTGTCTTTATCAGGCGGCAGGTAAGAGCGTCTGCGCCGGTTCACATGTGAATGGGCCTTTAATTAGCTGCATATCTAACATGGAGAGCTCTGTGGAGTTAATGACGCTCCATTTAGGACAGAGCCTTTGGCTAAGACTTCAGTTTCTTCAGGATATCCTGAGTGTTTGTTTATCTGATGCTGAGTTGAGTGGGAGAAGGAGGGAATGAGGAAGAGAGAGAAAAACACTTATGAAAGTTAGTAGAGGGAGAGAGTAGTGGGAGTAATAGTGTTGAGGAAGCTAATTTGAACCTATAGTTTGCCAAGCTATTCATTATCAAGCTATATAATCAAAGTAGACAAAGAATATTGAAGCTATTTAGGGAGTCAACATCTTTTAAAATACATAAAAAATAAAAAAACATAGTCATTTATTTTTATAATCAGAGCAGTAGTTTATTTATAAAATAAAAATAAAAATGAGTACATTTGCATCCTATTAAAACTAGAAAATATTCTAATTTATTATTCAAAAACCATAATCAACACTGCAAATGCAGAGACTACAGTGATTCAAATCAATGAGTCAATTTTGAATGAATAAATCATTCAAACAAAAAGATTCAGAAACTTTGTTACTTTATATACCATGGTACTGAATGCTTACAATGTTCATTTACCATGGTATTTACATGGTATTCCAAGATGGTTAAAATTACTGTAGTATTACCATGGTACATATCCAAAACATTATACTAATTAGACTATTTTACTAGTTTTAAGATGCATATTTATTTATTTATTTATTTATTGTGCAAGATAAATAGGCAACTGCTCTTATTAAAAAAAAACAAACATTTTTTTTGCAGTAAATGTCCAGAACAACATGTCTTTACTACAATAACACATTAACAAGCAACAGTATGAACAGAATTAAAATTACAGGGTTTATTTTGCTATAACGCCTGTAAATTATGTCACTTATAAACTGACACAAAATATTGATTTGAACTGAAATGATTAAATAAGAAGCAAGAAACTATGGAGTAATTTGTGAGGCATGAAACTAGTGTCAAAACATGATTTTATTTTTAGGTAAATGTCTAAAACAACATGGCTTTACCACAATAATGTAAAAAAAACCCCATAGTAATACCATGGTACTTCTTGTGGTAAGAATAAGAAGCAACAGTACGAACAGAATCAAAATGAAGGGGTTTATGTTTGAATAATGACATACTTTATCTCGCTTATATAAAATATTGATCTGAACTGAATTTTTAAATGAGAAGAAAGAAACTGTGGAGTGATAAGAGAGGCACAAAACAAGCACATTTATATCATTTTGTGTCACTTTAGAAAAATATGCCAAGACTGACCAATCAGAATTGAGTATTCCATTGAGGTGTGTAATATATATCCATATTTTATCAAGCTAATTTAGTGTGTTACAGTGCCATTCGCCTCATCTCAACTCATTTGGCAGATCAGATGAACAGCAAATCCAAGTGAGCATCCGGCGTGTCGGGTCACGTGTGTCGGTTCAGCTGGACGGTGACTGTGCTGAGTAAGAACATACACTCCACTAATGAATGCATGTTTGCCCCCAGCCTTTCAGATCAGCACCCAGAAACACACCTCCCTCCCCCTGCGCTCTGACCACCTGCCCCTGCCCCTGCCTTCTTTATCTCCAGATTTCCAGACAATGCCCAAGGGATCCTGATGCCTAATCCTCTCCATCCCTCTCTCTCTCTCTCTCTCCATCCCCCCAATCTCTTTTCCCAACACCCCCCATTTACCCAGACTCCCCCTCGTTTTGAAGACAATGTTTGGGCATGTGATGCCAAGAATTGGCTAAAATGTGATAACAATAATTATGATGAAGATGCAGGAGAGGCAATGAAGTAACATCAGGCTTGAAATATTTTCAGCTCTGTTTGTTGGGCTCCATTTCCTCAAAAATACTGGGATTAAATGATTTATGATAATCAGTTCTGTTAAATGTTAAAGGAATTGTATTAAAAGACGTCAAAAACAGTGAATTAGACTAATGACTTACTGAATCAATCAAAACGGTTCTTGACTTCAGTTCTTAACACTGCAGCTAAAGCTCATTAAAGTTAATTGCTGACTGATTGTTCATGTTTAATTAAAGATAAACAATTTGCTGTAGTAAATGATCATTTTATTAAGTTAGTATTCTTGTTTTTTTTTTTTTAAGCATAATTAGAACAGCTGGTGCTTCCTCAAAAAATACAAAAAGTTTTTTGTCTCTCTTTCATCTTCAAATCTAAAGAATTTGACATATCTCCTTTTTCATATATTTCCTGGTTAAAACATAGTCAAGCTACCCTTTTAAAACTTCACAAAGTTACTAAAACAAAGTTGCTCACTGCATTAAAGCTATTTAAGGGTCAATAACATTTTAAATACATAAACTACTGTTCAAAAGTTTAGGATCGGTAAGATTTATAAATGTTTTTGAAAACAGTCTTTTATACTCATTAAAGCTGCATTTACTTGATTAAAAATACAGTAAAAACAGTAATATTGTGAAATACTGTTATTGTTAATTAATCACTGTTTTTATTTTTGTTCTAAATCATATTGACACCAAACTTCTGAACAGTAGGGTATCAAATACAAATATTTATTTTATCATCTGAACTGTATTTATCCGGCAAAAAAATGTATAAAATTTAAATTTATAATATGTATAACTAATTTAAAATCCTGATAATTAACCACATTGAGATATTTCACCAAAAAAAGAAAAGAAAAAAAGAGTAAGACATAGCCACGGAGAATTGTGTACAGAGATTCAAACCGAATCATTCACAAAAACCCAAGCATACGGTTTGTTTTCAAATCTAAAGAAACATCAGAATTCTCTTTTCTATAATTCCTGCTTAAAGCATCCTTCTTTCTGTTCCTCTAGAGTTTCTATGCGAACAAAGCTCAGCCCGGAGAGCCCACCTCCCCTCCACACCCATCCAAACTCAAACTCAAACTCAAACACAGACTACAGACTAAGACTAAACTAAACCTGCAGAGGCCTGTGAGGGACTACAACACAGATTCCCCACGAGTATCCCTTTCCCAGCGCACTCCTCCTTTCCCTTCCGTCGGAGGATTTGGACTTGAAACTCTTAGTATGTCTAACTCTTGAAAGATTATAGCAGTTATCCTATTTGAGTTGTTTAAGAACGCCACTCTTGCATGGGCCGGGTCAAAAAGACCACAGCGCTGATTACAAGCTGAAGTCCAGTGTAAAGCTTGGCAGAGTAACATTAATGAATGGTAAGCTTCTTTGGCCGTGTGCTCCCTAAAGAAGCGGCCTGATAATATACTTAAGGCAGGACGCAGAGTTGTTTGTGTCAAAGCCAAGGCGGTGTTTGGCCGTCCCGCTCACGTAGAGGGGCTTAACGCCAGACGGACTAACAATGTGACATCATTTACATCGCAGGCCGCTCAGGGTTCAGAAAAGACTCCAAGAGCAGAGCTTTTAGCGCTCAATTAAAACAGCAAATACTGTCCTTGTCCCGTTTTGGAAGCTTTTCCGAAGATCTAAAATATTTATGTACAAAGATCTGCTGATTTATTCCCAAACGTCTATCTGAAGTGAAAGTTTTTCACACTTTTGTTCTCAACAGGTTTTGCTTTAGGATCCAGATTTTCCAAATGGGAACCCAACACTGTACCAATATGTTTATCACAAAAAAGTAGACACTGCCAAATAACTATAATGTCAAAATTTGGTTTCCAAATGTCCCTTTTTATGATTTTATAGTCTTGGTATAGTCATTAATTGACAAACCATGCAAATTGTTATCTTAAAGGGACAGTACACCCCCCAAAAAATTTAAAATCTGTCATAATATACTCACCCTCACTTCATTCTTTATAATTTGTAAAATGTCTGTGCATGAATAAAAACAATTCTTCAAAACAAAATCATTATTCAAAAAAAAAAAAATCTTTTGTGCTCAGGTTTGGAATATAGTAGTCCGCTTCCATCACGGAATAAAAAAAAAAAATATATATATATATATATATATATATCATATCAAAGGTCATTGGAATTAATTAAATGAATTAAAAATGACTTTTCCCCCTCTCAATTCTGAGAATTTCTCAAGAGGAATTTTGTAGGATATAAACTCATAATTTTGAGACAAAAACATGCAATTCCGAGGAAAAAGTCAGAATTGCGATACAAGATCAAAATTGTGAGGTAAAAAGTCACATTTTAATTTTTAAAAATGAAAACAGAATTGTGAAATGTAAATCAGAATTAAGAAAAGTCAGTATTGTGAGTTTTAAATGACGTAATTCTGAGTTTACAATTCAACGTCCAATATAAGCCTAGAATGGAAATAAAAAAGTCAGAATTGTGAGATAAAAAGTTAATTCTATTATTCTGTGGCTGAAACAAGCTTCCATATTGGAACGACATGAAGGTGAGAAGACATCATTTTCATTTTTGGATAGACTATCCCTTTAAATTAACACAATTATATAGTTAGTTGCATTATTTATTTTTTTTTACATTTAGCATGTTTGTCCATTTTTGGGTCACTTAGCGCATGAACAAGTACACTAGAAATTACCTTCATTGATGTTCTTTCCAGGCCATGTCTGAAAATGATTGAGGCATTCTGTCTTTCCAGTGTGTAAAAATCACATTCATCCAGATGACTGTCGCCTGTTAATGTCATTAATGAGCAGGGTTAATTAGCACCTATGTATCAGTATAAACATCAGTCAGTCAAGCAATTACCAGCTTTGTTGTTAATGAAAGAGTCATGTTGGGACACAATCACCACACCTACTTCTACACACACCGACATACCCAAATCCCAGAAGAATCCACAACGTCAAGAATTATAAAGATCTAGAAGGTTTTTACTCTATCCAGAGGGTTCATCGAATGTAAAAAGCATTTTTTTCCCAGTATTTTTTTTATCCAGTATGCAGGACTTTTTGAAATACAGTTACTAAAAATTATATCTCCCAAACAACTTATTTCATATTGATTTGTTAAGGCTTTTCATGTTCCCAGCATGCATGGCAGCAAGCTAGAAATGATATTTTACTGTTACTGGGATTTGCAGTTTCCATATATTCACTAAATGTTGTTTGCTGATTGCTATTGAGCATATGTGTATTCATTTGTGTTCTGTGTATTCATATAAAACTACACTATTAAAAATAAAGGTTCTTTATTGGCATCAATGGTTCTATAAAGAACCTTGAATATCCATGGAACCTTTCAAATTCAAAAAAAGGTTCTTAAAAAGGTTCGATTTTTAAAATGTTCTTCAAAATGGTTCTTCTATGGCATCACTGCAAAAACACCCTTTTGGAAGCTTTATTTTTAAGAGTATATTGCACATAATACATTGCAAAACTTCATATCGTGAGCCAAATAAAACTATATGCAAGAATAAAACGCTAACTGATCTTTTTTTTTTAACAAGAAACTTCTAAGTAATTTAGCACTTTTTTGAGATCAGATCAGTTGAAACTTGTTGTAAAAAGTGGTTACTGGGAACAATTAGGGAAATCTAAATGCATTCTGTTGCCTTGCCTTTTTTTAATAACTACTCAATTATTTTTGCAAAGAAAACTGTGAAAGCAACACAAACAGCTCAGTGTCTCATGCACTAACGTCACCGGCCAGCCGCGAGGAAGTGTCCTCTTGCCATTAACGGGACACAATAATGAAAAAAGCACTTAATCAGGGTAATTAAGTGCTCTTGATGAGGTCAATAAAATGTGTCATTTCAAGCCAAACCATTAACAATCACCAATCAGCTGGTTAACACGTGATAACAAGACTTGTGGATTCACACCTGTGAAAGAGGACGAAAAACAAATGAAACAGACATGGACAAGTCAAACAAAAGACCAAACATTTGTCTGCTGGCTAAAACAAATCAACAAAATTAAGAGGATGTGTCATAGGTTTAGTGTTACTCAAATACAAGAAAGCTGCATTTGTGCTAGCTGGAGAAAAAAAAAAAAGTTTAAATATTAAAATAAAAAATTTAAACTGATGTTAATGTTTAGATGTTCGAAAAAAAAATTAAGAAAATAAAAATAAAAAATAATTAAAATTAAATAAAAATAATTTCATTCACTTTCACAGCAATGTTAGAGTAAAAGTGTCTCATATTTTACTGGTAGCATTACTAAGACGAGAATCAACATTAGGATTAAGATTTACTAACATGAGTTAAAATGTCTACAAAAACATAAACACCTATGCAAAAAATGCATGGAAATAAAGTGTCCGGCTTTTATAAAAATAAATATATACAAAAAAATCTACTTTTTAAGTAACAGTAGGGGAAGAAAACAAATACAAGAAAAAAATGTTAAGCAAAAATTAGGCAAGTCGCCACAACACTCAAGTAGGAATTTGTGTCCACCTGAAATGTGTTTTTAATTCTCTTAGAGAGACAATTATCCACCCCCTCTCTCTCCCTGCTAACAGTCCCAACACAGATAACTAATTAGCTACATTACAGTCATTTCCATTTTAATGCTTTGTTTGCTGCCATTGTTTAGGAACACAATGGGGAGAATTGCAAATGGGAGAGAAGTGGTGAGACTCCGCTAATGAAACTGGCCATACACTGCCCTACCCTCAGGACAAAGACAGAAAGAGAGGGGTCTGACTTATAAATGGGACCACTGCTAGTCATTTAATTGACAGATATGTCTGTTAATGAACTAGGCCTCAGAAGCGAGGACACACTGAAGTCTTCATGTTTTCAGAATTAAGTTGTAATAATAAGCCATCAGACGGTTCTGTCACTCTGGTTTCTGTCCCAAACTCAATCTTAAATCAAATTTCACTTCCGGTATCTTTTTCTTTCCCATCACTTTTCACTAGCATTCTCTGACATGTTACTTAATGTGTTAACATGAATTCATTCAGCAGATAACAAATAAGGCACCTCACAAGCAATTTGTCATGGGAAATAATGTAAAGGTAAACACCATGTTGACACCTGGCTGGAACATGATATGCTTCATATGACACACATATTCCTGCCTTGTAAATGTGAATCTCAGGAAAGCTGTCAAGGACATGTCTGGGTCAAATTTCACCAAAAATTCAGAAGAAAGAAGAAAAGACTCTAAATTCTTTTTGCATGGTGACATTCTTTTTTATGTCAATTAAGCACATTTTATGTTTCAAAATGGTAATTCTTGATTAACAAAGCAAATTTTTTTTAATGTCATTGAGGTTAAATAAAGGCTTTTTTTTTTTTTTTTACTGTATTATTGTAATGACTGAATTAAAACAAACGAACAAATAAATACATGATGTAAATTGTAATGTGGTTATGCATCATGGCATTTGTTTTACCTTCTTACTGTCTTTAATCAAACAATTACTAAAAAAAATAATTTGTGGAATTTACTCAGTTTTTTTAAGGTAAGTGGTTGCAATCAATTTATTTTAGCTTCATTTAAATAAACAAATTTAGTTGACTAACTTTCAACATTTTTTTTTTAAATTAACTGTAGCTAAAATAAATTGTTTGCGACTACTTACCTTAAAAAAAAATTTCAGTGTATTATAGTAATTTTTCACTGTATTATTGTAATGCATACAATTTGAATAAATAAATAAAGCATTATTTAAATTGTAATGCATTTACATCCTACTTTCTTCTTTAATTAAACAATTATTTTAATCACTGTAAAATAGTATTTTTAGTGTATTATTGTGACGATTGGAATTTGAATGAATGTATGAATAAATAAATAGTAATGCATTTATACATCATGACATTTGTTTCTTATTGTCTTTAAACAATTAATTCAATCTTTGTACTATAGTAATTTTATACTGTTTTATTGTGATGAAACTAATAAGAATCGCCATCCAGAATGATCGGAATTACATTAAAAGTAAAATGTCCAAATGCATTGAGGTAATGAAAAAGTTGTATTTTTAAATTAAAATAATGCTAACTTTAGAAGGAAATGGATTTAACTGTCATGACTTACAAATTGCAAATTAAATAAATAAATAAATAAATAATTTTGTGTATATATATTGGGGTGAAATATGATCTGGACTTGTCTTTTTGAGATTGACCCATAAATCTATGAAGTACATTGTTTTGTTTTAATATAATTTACACGTCTTGTTCAGCGGAGATGTAGATAACTTGATGTTGTTTGTGAGGTTTTCTCTGGTTGAAGTCATGAGGTTTTCAGTGTGAGGTAAAGTCAGAAATCAGGTATGTGAGGAATGCTGGCGACGGCACTAATCTCTAATCCCCCGGAGGACCCCGGGTCACTTACTCTGACTGCCATGTATGTGTGCGTGTGTGATTGTGAAAGACAGAGACAGAGAGCAAAGTGAACAGAACTTGCCTTGGTTTACCTGCTTCCTGTATCTCTCGCTTCTGCTGACCAATCAGCATTGAGCTCACCTCTATGCACTCACTTTTCTCAGTTCCCACACACACTGTGTGCCATATATTTAATTTTTACATAAATGGAAACAAGGATGTGCAAATAGACGCATGATGTTCAATGGGACGTTGTGCAATATCTAAAATTCTCAAAAAAACTTCTTTGCATTTTAAATGAAATACAGCAGCTATTTTGACTAGGTCTATTGCATGCTTAAAAATGAAGCTGAGGTAACCCAGTTTACCATAGAGCTGGTCAGTAGGGGATTTTAACCGCCTGCACACTAACAAGAGCCCTTTAATTTCTTGGTAAGTGTTGTAAGATTTGGCTTTGAGTTTTGACATGGCTTGTGGTCCCCTAAAGACTTCGAGGATTACGAGGGCCACCCAAGAGCAGTGAGGGCCGAGAGACGAGCGGAATACATGAATTAACAAAAACCAGCCTGGAAAAACCCAAGATACGGATGGAGGCCGAGAATATGCCACCTAATGAGAGGTCAAAGGTCAAACGTAACATGCAGCACATGACTGCAAGAGATTGTCTCAATTAGTCTCACTCTTTTTCAGCCTGTTTTAAACTTTAACACAGAACAGTACAGTTATGCTGCTTTAAAACATATGAATCAACCAATCTGTGCTAGTGCATATCAGTCTCACAATTATATGAATGAGAATTTTGTTGCTCAAGAGTGAAATCGCATTATTAGTATTAGCTGACAACTTCTGCCCCCTATTGGTCCCACAACATATAGACTGTGAAAGTTAAGTTTGAATGTCTTTGCATTAGATTATGAAATAGCACAAGAAAGTGGCACTAATTTTAAAGTAAGTAAAACATGCCATGGAAATAAGTTTGTTTTACTCTAAGAAAAGTCTGTACTAATCTGTTAAAATATCTCACAATGTACCAATTTAATATAAAGGAATATTGTATTGATTTTTTTACACACTGTATTAAGTGGTAACCTGAAAAGAGCTATTTTTACCTGATTTAAGCCATTAAAATCAAATTTGTTGGTATTAATGAATGCATTTAGGTTGATGCCAAATAATAGTTTAGACATGAATAAAAGCTGAAAAGCTTTTTTTTTTAAAGATAAAACAATAAAAATACTGTTGTAAATACTATTTAGACACTTTCTAGTTAGTCGAATGGTAAAACTTTATTTTAAAATGTTCTTGTTACATGTTCTTACTATTATAATAACAATAAATGATGCATAATTACATGCAACTAACCCTAAACCAAACCCTAACCATACAGTAAGTACATAGTGAATTAATATTACTCAGTACTTATATGTATATAACTACACTGTGACAAGGACACCTTAAAATAAAGTGTAACAAAAAGTGTAATAAAAAGAATTATTTTTAGGAATTCAACCTGAGAATGGATCACTTATTCAATGCCAAAAAAGTACAAACTTTACCAGAAAAATATCATTATGTGTAAACAAATTCAAAATAATCAATGTTTACTATTAATGTATGAGTAATAAGTGTTCGTGGCACATGTGCTGTGTATGCTTGCTTACAGGCCGATTCAAGCTCATCATCCGAGTGTCTATGGTTCAGTGGGCTGATGGCCTTTATTCCCACCAATCAAATTACATCCATAAATCCATTCCTGTTATTGAGGCTCCACTCTTCAAAATCCAATACAGCCACTTAAATTCCACTCTCACCTCTGTCCCTCTCTTCCTCTTTGGGTGCTGATGAATATAAACAGCTTAGACTGGAGGAGAGCAAGTGTTAGCTGCGGTTTTAGTGTTTAGTGCTCTGAGGGGTTTAAACTGTAAATTGCATTGGCATAAAGAGGAGGAGACTTCAATCAGATTCTCTTTGTTAAGAGTTAATAGTCTTTTTGATACAGAAGAATATGTATATATTTATTGATTTGCTTGTTTTTCAAAAAATTGGGGTCAGTAAGATTTATTTTTAAGAAAACAATACTTTTATTCAGCAAGTATGCATTGAATTGATTAAAAGTGTATAAATAAATGCTGTTCTTTTGAACTTTCTATTGATCAAAAAATCCAGTTTATCTAAATTATCATGGTTTCCCCTAAAATATGAAGCAGCACAACTGTTTTCAACATTGATAATAATAAGAAATGTTTCTTGAGCAGCAAATCATCATATCAGAATGATTTCTTAAGGATCATGTGACACTGATGACTGGAGTAATGATACTGAAAATTCAGCTTTGATCACAGAAATAAATTACATTTTAACATATATTCAAATACTAAACAGTTATTTTAAATTGTAATAATATTTTGCAATATTACTGTCTTTACTGTATTTTTGGTCAAATAAATCCAGCCTTGGTGAACATAAAAGACATAATTCTAAAACATTTTAAAAATCTTACCAACCCAAAAACTTTGTATATTTATAATGCTCACAAATTATTAAAGTTTATAAATTCTATATGCATAAAATTTTTCATACAATTAAAAATTTATAAACTAAAAATTTCTAAGCCTTGAACTAAGTTGAATCCAAGATGAATCACAAGACAATCTCCAAATCAAAGAAAAACATTTTGAAGAAAGACAAAAGTAAAATATTGCATATTTAAATTGTGAACACATACTCTTCTAATGAAGCTATGCAAATGACATAAATGAATCAAAATTGTAAATCACATTAATGAAAAACAAACAACTGGCTTACAGTCACTGGATATATATATATATATATATATATATATATATATATATATATATATATATATATACATACATATATAAAAGATCAATTTATGGCATTTACAGCTCTTTATGAAACTGGACAGCCATTGCTGAACTTATTAAATGTTATTAATGCTTCAAGGATAACAGCTTTTTCCAATGCTACTTAAGAATTTGGCTATTAAATATGATTTTTAACTTAGTTTAACATCTGTTATATATGCAGGCATATCAAGAATTTGTTTAGCCTACAGAGAGCTTATGACTTACTAGATAAGTCTATTGTAACAAATTATAAATCTTAATGGCACATAAAGCTCCTAGAGTGAATCTCACGTCGCAAAAGTAAATAAAACCTCACGAGCGGCAGGTGCAACCCAACCCAGGTTTGGTTCGGCGGCGAGCAGTGCACGAGCTCTTCTAATGAAAAAGTGTTAACGGTTAAAGTCGCGAGCAGAAATGCAATCTAAACTAGCTGTGGAGCGGAGGGGAGGAGCCAGAGTTAATCCGAGGCCCTGGGCCTCTCTCTCTCGCAGATCCTTGGCCTCAAGAGGTGTATTGATCCTTGGGGTGAGATACAGAGAGGTCTGGGTCTGACCATCCCCACAAAGCCAGAGGCCCACACACACCTGTGAGCGAGTGTGTGTCTGTGTGTGTGTGTAGCAGAGCTAAGCCTAGATTAAGCTAAAGTTACCCGTCTCTCTCCCCTCTTGCCATGTCATTCAAACCCTTGATAGTTCTGCGGCCACACGGCACACACAAAGACCCTTTCTGGGCCGTCCTCAGCAGCGCCATCAAACATCAAACACAGGGGATTATGGGATTGCGAGAAGTCCCGAGGGCAGAAAAAGAGACAAAATGGAGTTTTCTGAGGGAACCCTCTTGGCCCGAGCGTCTTCTCTCAGGAGATTACTCTACAATTTGTTTCCTTTTATTCCGCCATTTTGTCGGACCTGAACTGCGCTAGCGCGGCCGTACTGTAATCCCTGCGCTATGACAGATTACACACGGCTTTGTCAACGTGTCTAATAGCTGACTGTGAGGGAATTGCGAGGCCTTAAAGCACTTAACTCCTTAAGAAGGTTCACCCACACCTGATGCATGACCACAATCATGCGGCCAGATCCATGTCGGGAGTCATGTTTGCTTTGTGATTCACTAGCAATGAATCAGCAGAAAGTCATATTCAAGCCCAGATAGAATTTGCTGACTTTTTGGCATTTTCAGAGCTATTTTTGGGGGTAAAGTTAAAATTAATCATAGTAACATAGTAGAATGTAATAAGTGGAGGAAAACTTTTTCAGAAGTCTTCCTGCTTTCTGCAAATTTCTGCACAAGCTTATTTCATATGGGCCTTGTCATATGTGACCCTGGACCACAAAACCAGTCATAAGAGTCAATTTTTCAAAATTGAGATGTCTACGTCATCTGAAAGCTGAATAAATAAGCTTTCCCTTGATGTGTGGTTTGTTAGGATAGGACAATATTTGTCTGAGATACAACTATTTGAAAATCTGGAATCTGAGGGTGCAAAAAAAATCTAACTATTTAGAAAATCACCTTTAAAGTTGT
Source organism: Tor tambroides (assembly GCA_021397915.2). Classification (NCBI taxonomy): domain Eukaryota; kingdom Metazoa; phylum Chordata; class Actinopteri; order Cypriniformes; family Cyprinidae; genus Tor; species Tor tambroides. The sequence continues at coordinate 23,075 of JAFVLL020038128.1, forward strand.
TCAAATGAAGTCCTTAGCAATGCATATTACTAATCAAAAATTAAGTTTTGATATATTTTCAGTAGGAAATTCACTAAATATCTTCATGGAACATGATCTTTACTTAAAATCCGAATGATTTTTGGCATAAAAGAAAAATGGATAATCTTGACCTATACAATGTATTTTTGGCTATTGCTACAAATATACCCCAGCGACTTAAGACTGCTTTTGTGGTGCAGGGTCACATATGCAAATACTATTCATTTATGGATCATGGAATGAGCTGGTGTCGTTGCATGTTTGTCCTTGGGACAGTCTGACCTCTGTGTGAAAGTGCCTCCTGAGAAGAACAAGAGATGTGACATTCACTTAATTGTCCTTGATGTCAAATAAAGAGGAGAGCAATGACAGATCCGTTGGAAGGTTAACTGCTAACGATGCACAGCCTTCGCTTAAAAAAACCCTGGGCAAATCCAATAAAATTAAAAAACATGCCTGGGTCACATTTTAGCACTAAAATCAAAAGAAAGAAATATAATGCCATACTGTTATTTTAAATTTTAAATTTTAATAATGTTTACTGTCTCACAGTATATTACAGAAATGAGAATAACCATGGAGATTAAAATGTCAGAATGGAAAACTGGGGAAAAATAAATAACTGCAAATAAACATTTGTTAAAAATGTGATAATGGAATTAAATAAATAAATAACCCTAATTTTCTTTATGTAAAATATTACTTATTTTTATTTTATTTATTTTTTTAAAGTTTATTCATCTAATTATTATTTTTTTAAATGTACTTTTTTTTAAATGTACAGAAATCTCAAAAAAATGTCAGAATGTATTACAGTAATGTGAATTTGGGGAAATGTGGTTAAATGTCATTAAAATAATGTGGCAACACATAAATAAATAATAAAAATGAGGGCTTATTTATTTATTTATGTAAAATATTATTTCTTATTTGTATTATAATTTCTTTATTATTATTTATTATTTTCTTCTTCTTTTATATGTGGCCTGTATCCCATTAGAATTACCATGGAGTATAATTACAAAAAAACTGAAAAGTAAAAGTCTGAATGTATTACAGTAATGAGAACATGGGGAAATGTGCTTAAGTGTCATTAAAATAATGTGGAAAGAAAGAAAGAAAGAAAGAAAGAAAGAAAGAATCTTAAAAAAAAAAAAAAAAAAAAGAATTTGGGGTGAGATATAACCAGTACTCCATTACTGTAGAGTAATATTTTGGTCCAAACATTCTGGCAGTTCAAGATAAAGATTGTCATCAAAAGTTTCGTAAAACCGACATTAAGTGAAATAAATCATAAGTTTTAGCATATCAGAATCTACCATAACAAAAGAGCGTATGCTATCATTTACCGACTCTCATCCATCGGTGGGATGACCTTAGTTTGAATAAAGTCAGAGCGGATTAAGAGGAGGATGTGGGGTGGGGGTGTTTCCATGGCAACAGCAGGTCCAGTCTGGGAGGAAGGTTCAAAGAGTAACAGATGCTGTCTTTGTGGGACATGCGTGGAGGGTGGAGACCTTCTCCA